>JAMLFY010000009.1:13990064-14229095 GCA_030441495.1 Dalbergia oliveri
TTGACCTAGCCCTATGATATGTGGGTTATGGTAGAACATGACAAATTGATTCAATGATCATTTATTTTATTTATATTTTTTCATAGATTTATCTAACCAATTCCTAAAGCACTAGTTAATGAATGAAGAATATAAAATTTTGCATTAAAAATATGATCATTTAAGTTTTTAATACAGGATCTATTCTTAAAACTATTGAAACTTGCTTAAATTTTCTAGGTTCCTTAGTCATTATTCTTAAGGCATTGATTAAACTATTTTTTTATTAATTGGTAGGTTAAGTGAATTGCTCTATAAATTGACTCGCTTTTTTTTTAATTTATATAAGTAGTTTTAGGCTTTTTTATATAAGAAAACTTAAAACCATTTATATGAGTTAATGGCACTTGGAGAACTATTTATATTTATAGTATATTTAAATTATTCTCTTAAAAAATATTTATACTAATGCAATATTTAAAAGATAATAAAAAGAATTCATTTGTTAGTTGGGAGTTTGGGAATCCCTTGGATTAAAGTAAAGAATCAAATTAACTAATAGAAGTGCGACTCTAAGTGCTCAAATTTTATAGTTGTATATTTTTATTTCTTGGTTAGAATCAATAAAGACAGACATTTGATGCATGCTTTATCTTGATAAATTTACAAGTTTTAAATTAATGTCATTTTATTATATTTATCAATATAGTTTATAATCAAATTCTACTTTTTAAACAATTAAGTGATAAGTGTTACAATGTACGAAAAAGTGATTAGTGTTAGAGTAATTTTACTAATTTCATTCGAGATAGCCAAAGTCAAATCAATCGAGTTAGTTGGATCATAATTAGGCTTTCTTACCATTTTTCGTATCCAAACATTCTTGGATGAGTAATTATACCACTTCTATTCTTATAGTTTCACTAATTTTACTTTAACATACAGTCACTGCCTAATTAAGAGTCTTACTAACTTTATTGTAATTTGTAGGGAGAACTGTCATTTTAACCTCCAAAAATTATATTATTGATAAAATAATCCTAAAAGGAAATTAAATATTTGTCCATAGCCTTGAAGATCAGCTAGGCCCTGATAAATTTATCTAAAATTCAACTAAAGTAGTTTGCATTGATAGAACTACTAATTTTAATTCCAAAGATTAAATATTTGATAAAATAGTTTATTTTATATCAAGTTAACATTATTGAATGATATTTTTAGTTCTCAAAAGATCATATTTTGACAACATAACCCTTGAAAGAATTACTTTTGTTAATAAAATTAGAGATCAATTAATATTTGAGTGAATTTATCAAATGTGATAGATTTTTTAGAGCGTCAAAATGAATATAATTTCTTTTAGACTATTTTGTAAATAATACTATTTTTCGGAGGCTAGAATGATAGTTTCCCTAACTTATATGTGTGTATAAATATAAAATGGTAAAATTGTGCCCTTCCAATAATTACCTTTTTCTTTTTGGGTGTCATAGGGGTGGGGGAAGACCATGTGGGGGCAAGAGAGGGACAACCACATGGAATCTCAGACTCCACTATTATAGGACCCCAACACAGTCCTGTGTTGTACACTTTGTATAGAGGCAGAGACGCCAACCATGCTGGCCCCCAACTGCCCAAGAATTCCTTGTTGGTAGCATCACTTTATAAACAGTGTATGTACTCATAGCCTACCTTGCAATCCATTGCCCATTTATAGGTTGGGGCATTTTTCCACCGAGTGTTTACGTTAATCCGCCTTCGTATTTTATTTTTAATATTTAATTTTTAACACAATTTGTATTGTTGAATTTGTTGTGTCAACAGCATTTTTTTTTCAGAGTTTCCTTATTTTTTTTACAACTTTTTTTTTTCTTTTTTTTTTTAACACAAGTGGGGTGACTCATTTGTTTAGCCCCATCCACTACTAGGCTCCAGGATTTTACCACCACCACCACTTCAGGCTTCGACCACAGCCATTCATTGTCATCCTCACTGCAACGAGAAGGTTAATTATAAACAAAAATAAATAATTGCAGATAAATTAAAAAAAGCTTGAAAACTTGGTAAAAAAAAAAGAAACACTACATAAAATTCAATTTGTCCAAAAATATTGTTCACTAGAAAAGGTTGTTGGTAGGGGAGTGGGTGGTTGGTGGTGGGGATGGGAAGTGGTGGCGAAGGTGGGGGAAGGAGGAGGGAGACTGTGAGGCTTGTAGTGTGTCTGGTTGTTTGGCACAAATTTAGTTTTATTTAACCACATTTACAAAATGTGGTTAATTGCAATTTGCCACACTATTTGCGTTTAGCCACATTTACAAAATGTGGTTAAATGCAATTTTTTTCATCTGAATTCGGACTGTCCGAATTTAGTACTTGCTACAGTGCCTTTGCACGGTCCAAATTTGTGAGTGTTGTGTTTAGCAACACTTTTATTTGCGTTTAACCACATTTCATAAATGTGGTTAAAAGCAACGGAAAACTGCATTGACTCTCAACTGTAGGGGAGTGGGCACCTTATAGGTTTGGGGTACTGTGCGCCATGTCGGCAAAGCCCACAAAAATATCACGAATTTTGGTTTTAATTTTATAAAATTTTTAATTTGATTTTGATTTAAAGTTTTTATTTTAGTCTCTATTCATTAACTTAATTGTTAAGTAATAATATTTATAATAATTAAATATATTATTCAATTATTTATAAAGATTAAAAACAAAATTTTAAATTTCATAAATATTAAATATATATACTTAAATGTTTATAAGGATTAAAATTTAAAATAACAAGATCAAAACATAAAATTGGACATAATAAGTTTTGAGAGACTCAAGTGTATACAATTGCATACAATTTAGTCTAGTTTTGTGTTTAAATCTAAAGTAAAAATATTGTAAAATCAAAATAAATTTACTGTGAAACCGGACGCGACAAAATGACTTTATCAAGCTATATCATGCAAAATTCCAAGTCCAATACGCAAACAATAATAGAATAAAAGCCAGATCAACACAATTGTAGACGATAAGTCCTGAACTAGTTGCCACCAAATATCGATTAAGAGTTTAATTTCTTAGGAAACTCTCATTTCAAATGAATTAGTTATTACTATTAACAGTGAATACCATGAAAAACCAAAAAATAGAAATAAAGCAAAAGTGATCCGAACAACTAGCACTTTATAACTTCTAGTTCGTCAAAACAACCTAAACTTATTAACTTCTAGACTTCTATTTCATTAAGTCAACTCTGATAACTTATAAACCGAGAGGCTTATGAACTATACATATTCTTTTTAAGTTGATCGACATATACGCTTAGGATTCCTTTTACTTGCTTTAGTTGTGACTGCTCCTTGAATACCGGTAAGTGTTATTGATGTCCATTCAATACTCTAAACAAGTTGTGTAAACAACCTATTTGGTCCTTAGATTTTACAATTGACACTAATTTAGTCCTGAAAATTTACATCATTTGAATCCTAAAATTTTCAAATTTGACAGCAAGTTAGTCTTATGGTTAAATCCCACTAACACCGTTAGCTGGCTTCTTTTTAAACTTCAAATCATCAAAAATTAAGAAAACAATTAGAACATAAAGTTTTACGATTGTGCGTGCGTGTGTGTGTGTTTTTTTCTTTTTTCGTTCAACACATGCCTGCTAACGTAGTAAATAATAGCTAACATAATCCGAAAGTGATAACAGCGATTGTTTGAATAAAAAGGATTGCTTTTGTGAAAATATAATGGTTTTTGGCTACAATTGGGATTCAAAAGATCAAAGAAGTGGCAAGGAATGGAAGGGATGTTTTCCTTACACGTGTTTTGGTGTTGTTTATGGTAGGAAGGGAACGGTCAGCAAAGGAAGGGAAGTCCCTTCTCAGCCTTCATAACCAATGAAATTGGTGTCCCCCCAAATCAAGGGATTAAGAGCATCTCCAATTGAAGGACTCAACTAACTCCCTCTTTTGAACTGAACAAGGACACATCATCAACTGTCATAAAAAATAAATAGACTCCAGTAGTGCTTTTTCTCCAAAAGTAGCTGAACCAATTTCTGCCCCTAATTTTTTTGCCATATTAATTTTTTAAAATTTAAAAATAAAAATTAAGATTATTATGAAATAATTTATTTTAATATATTATATTATGTGATTTTATTTTTAATTTTAAAAAATAAAATAAAATATTTAAATATTTTAAATTTTAAATAAATTTTTAGCAAATTAAATTCTAAATAAATAGTGTAAATTTTTAAAAAAATTAAAATGTGAAAATTCAAATAAACATTATTGAAACTAAAACAAGCTTTTGATATATTTAAAAAATATTACATGACTAATAACAACAATGCATAAAAATAAAATATGACCAACAACAATGCATAATTAAAATATTATATTGGAGTAGAGTTAAAAAAAATAGAAGTGAGAATAAATGATATTTATAGTGTAAAATAAACTTACCGTTATAAGGTAACGTTATCATAAAACGGCTATTTCAAGTAAATTTGAAGATACTCATATTTTAATTTTATTTTTTTCTTTCAAAAAATACTGTTAAAATGGACACATGACATAATATAAATGGATGCTTTCCGTCGCCAGAGGACGTGGACTTCTTGGGAACAGCTGCGTCCCTCTCCAAGTCACTCCAACGCACCGCTCTTTTGGCACTGGACCTAGGGATGAAGACGCTTGTTTGCAAGCGCTGGAGATGCTCTAAGAAGAGACAACTGTGTTATGGCTTTTGTTTATATTGTTTTAAGTTTTAACCCTTTATATTTCATACCCAATAGAAATTATATCCACAAGGTGAAAGGACAAAAGTGAAAAATAAAATTCATATTTCTTTCTATTCCACTTATTTGTATTATAAACTTCCAAGCAAATGTGTGACTTCTCTATTCCACTCTACTCTTCACTTTTTCTCCATTTCATTAATAATAATTCCCTTTTATTATTTATAAAACTCCCAAACATACCCTCAAGAAAGTAGAAATAGCATCACAATCATGCGAGCCAACAAACATTACCGTCCAATAATATATTTTCAAAACTTTAAGAATCTAAACAACAATAAAAGAGGAAATCTCAAGAATTAAATAAAATGAAAAATTATTAATATTTTAAATGAAAAATCTTATAATGCAGTTGGTTTCATAAAATAATTTTCATTTTTTATTTTAAATTTATTTCATGTTTTTAGGATTTTATGAGGAAACTAGTAATTTAGGATTTTACAAAGGAAATAATAAAAATTAAAAATGTAAAACTTGATTTTATAGTTTTTACCGTTTTCTTTACAAAATCTTAAAAAATAGAAGACTAACTGAAACTATAAAATAAAAATTAAAAATTATTTTCTAAAATTAAATGGATCCGAAGAATTTAATGATGCAATATTTGATTGCCTCTGAGATATTGATTTCAAAGACTAAAAGCAAGGTATAAACTGTCACTATTATGCTACTTTAAAATATAAAAACATACACCCAATAGTCATATTGTTCTGCTATGTTTCCTATCATCTTTCAAGAAATTATTCTTTTTTCATTGTAATTATGTATATAAATTTTTCACTTTCAGCCCAGACTAGTCCTCATACTGCACAAAACCAAGACAAAATACAAGAGCACAAGGGAAAAAAAAAACAAAAACAAAAAACAATTTTGCTCACGGGAACTGCATGGACATTTCCCTAACTGGGGCAAGCGAAAAAAACTAGGTGTATATTTGGATGCACGTTTGGAGGAGAGATAAGTGGGGTTGTAGTCTCGGAATTGATTTTGTTGTGATTTTGCTATGTTTGGACTTAACATTTCAAAATGGATTTTGCTTCCAAACCCCAGTTTACCTTGAAGCAAAATCAACTTGCTTTCACGGTGAAAAAATCTCAGTTACTACAGTGCAACTTTTTTTCATTCCCTTTCTATCCTTTATTTAAATATACTTAAAAATTTGAAAAGAACAAAAAATGTAGCAATGACTTAAAAATTACATCCTTAGTAATTATACATTCAAAGGTGATTTTAGTTGATTTTATCCAAACAATATTCATTTCCCCAAAATCACTTTTTAATAAAACTACCAAACATAAATCACTCCATTTCAAATTCAATTGTAACTAAAATCAATTTTACAAATATAAAATTAAACACACTATAATCATGCCTACAAGAAATAACGTCAACGCTGTACTCACTTGGAACACAGTACGTTAGCTCCTGTTTTCAGTTTTAGATTGCTAAAAATGAAAATTCAAAATTTAGTTTCAATTTTTTTAATTTTTCCTTCACAAATCTAGAAATCTTAAAATTAAAAAGAACAAAGGCAAATGCACCCAAAAATTCTGTCAATTTAAGCATACACTCAAGCTGACATCACTTCATTTTTATAAGTCCATTATAAAGCCATGTTGACAGCTTATACTGTGCTTGATGCAAAAAGAAAATCAATGCATGTCAATTCATATCTACACACAGACAGACTACAATTTTTTTTCTTTTTTTGTGAAGGCGGATATATATACATTCTGTGAATTATTCAAATGACCCACCCTTTAAACATATCAAAACCGAAAAAGAAATATCGTTAAAAGAAATTCAATTTTTCATAATCATAAATTCATCACACCGTGGCACAAACTTATCAATTATTCCATATGGTACATATAAGCTCCACTTTTCACAGTAAAACTGGAGTGAGGAGTCCCTATAACAGAGTGAAGATTACATTTTTCTTAAATTGTCTAACCTTGCCTGTAAATCACTATCTATCCCACCATCATCATTCGCTGTAGTTTCAACTTGAGGTACTTTAGTCTTTGCAGCTGGGGCAGCAACAGCTGATGATGGTGCATTCACAAGCTGCGCATCAAAACAAAACTCGTTATGCGAAGTTAGCGAGTGACTCGGTCATTTAGTTTCAGCTGAAAAATATGTTGAGTGAGAAAAAAAAAAAATTTTACATACCTCTTGGTTTATGTCAATTCCAATCTCATCCAGAACCTGGTTCACTAGTTCTTCTGTTTCTTCTTCTTCCTCATCCCCTTCCAAAGCATCATCTATTGCATCTCCCATAACTTCAGTTGTCAATTCCATCTTCTCATTCTGTCTCTCGAATTCCATCATGATTTTCTGCAATGATGGCAAGTTCATCTGCCTATTCATCTGCCCCATGGCCTTTGTCACGCCTTTCATTGCCTCACCCATTGCTTGTGTTGATTTCAATGTCTGAATAATTGTGTTACAAAAGAACTAGCTTTTAGCACTCAAATAAAGAAAAGTCATAAATTCTGATCAAAATTTGTGGGGTGTTAGCTCAGTTAATCATATTCCAAGAAATGCAAAATGCCATGAGCCTTAAGAAAGAGCTGTTATCCTATAACAACCATAATGTGCGTATGAAGTACAAAACAATATATACAATTACCATAAAAACTTACTTGGATCCTGAGTGATACACCTTGGAGCTGTGATTTTAGCTTATAAAACTTTTCAATCTGATGCCTTGTTCTGACAAGATCTTTTGCCATAACTCTAACAGCACCCTGGAAAACATTACATGAAATACAAAAATGGCATTGGTGAAATATATAACACCCACCTTAATGGCTAAAGTCTAAATCAAGAGTCAACCATAAACAACAGACAAACTTATAAGTTATGTAGCGCATTATTGACCAAATCAGGATTGGCATAAACATCGTCAAAAATATTGAAAACAAAATACATCATCGTTTCCAACCCAGTTCCACTGTCTTACAAGAACTACATTAGTTAAAATTTCGCATTTTATATCATTCTACTTTTCAATACAAAGGATACAAGTGGAATTCCAATTTAAAAAAGAAAAATGTCAGTCCTATTAATTTATCTCATGACTTCTTCAAATAATTGAAAACTAAACTACACAATTTTATTTAATCTTGCAGCGGTTGAGATGACATCATTCACCTACATAGTATATAATAACAGAATCTAATATCTTCCCTAAATCATAGCATGCTGCATATAACATGATAGACCAAGACTATTAGAAATGAGAGAGGAATTTAAGTGCCAAACACACGGATGACACCCAAAATTTAATGAAAGAAGGATTAAAATGCTGCAGAAATTTAAAATTAAATACTTCTAATCCATGCTCTAAATGTAATTCAGGTATATTGCTTTCTTTCTATGCAAATAGTAGAACTCAGCATCTCATTGGTTCCACAACAGTAATTAATATATCCATCGGGAAAATGTGCAGAGGATCATTTCAAGCCAACAATAGCACTAGGGAAGTAGTTATTTGTTGCAAAATCAACGACAAAAGCTTTATGTTAGAGCATAAAATCATTTATGTGTCTTTATCCATCAACTTAAGCTTTTGGGAGACATGGTTTTATGACATGATATCAGAGTTTCCATGATCAAGTCATTAGGGGGTTGAACCCCACCTTGATAAAATTGTTACCATTTCAACTCTCAAAGAGACATTTGCATCAGGGTTGCGTGAGTATAAAACCATTCATGTTCCTCTATCCATCGGTTTAAGCTTTGGAAGGAGATGGTTTCATGACACTTCATCCCCAAAATTAATGTGAATCAATGCATATCTTTGTTTATTAACAATTTCCTCAACCACAAGTATGGACAGCAACATACAGAGCAATTAGTCACAAATGCCAACCCCATTTCTCTACTAGAGGGGGCAGAGGTGGAGTTTTACAAATCTGCAATGAAAAAGAAGCTAAACTAGCATAGTCAACATGCTACAACCAAATACTAAACTAAAAGAGGCAAAATAGTACAACAAAATACACAGTCACCATACCATCTGGCCTTGTTTGGCACTTTTCTTTATCTCCGCAATCAATTTCTTCTCTTGTGTTTGTAAACCCTGCCTCTCTCGTTCTATTTCTCTAATTGATTTGTCCAACATTCTCTTATTTTCCCGCAGAAGCTCTGAAATGAAGTCACAGATCACAGTCACGTACTACCAAATCAAATATGCAGAATTGCTTCAGCTTGCAAAAACTATGGCGAATGCCACCGAATCAAGTTAATCAATCAAAAGATATGTAAATTCACGTGGGAAACTAACGACCATTCTCACAGAGACATCCTATTTGAATCAAGCCCAAACTAAACATTTCAAGCTAGTAGTTTCCACAAAGATCAATGTTATTTCTATGTACAATTTGTGAAATACTGTGCCAACTGTCAACACACTCTTATCCCCATTAAATGAAATATAGGACTCAAACTAAGTGGGATCACACCTGATCCAACGATAGACGCGGGAGTGTGTCTTCCCGTATACCATAAATATTGTATACAATTAACATTTCTCTTCCACAAAGCTATGATTCTCATGGCTGAAAATATGATTGAAATTGACAAGGATACGGATATAAAAGTAATTGCAATTTCTGCGTATTGTCAGAACAAGGAGAAATAACACCGATAAAATGCAACAAAATTAAGGCAAATAATTATCAAAGGAACTGATTGTGGTGAAGATGAATAAAAATTCAAAATTTCGATGACATAATAACTCTGTCATCTAAATTTACCAAACCACAATTCGAGAATTTACAACTTTTTTTTTTTCCCATTTGAATATTCATGGTCAACAGGGAGTTCGATGGGAGCCCGTGATGATGAAACCAAACCTGCGGGAGTCTTTTTCTTTCCGAAGATGAAACTCATGGCGCTTGAACGAACAACCTTAGCGGAAACCGAATCGAAAATCGAACGATGAGAGAACAAGACAGCGGTATGAGATGGTTCTGCGTTTGGATTGATTTGGGTGGAGATGCTTTTGATCGCGCAGTTTGCTTACGCGGTAAGCGTTGAAACGAGGAATCATCGACAAAACCATTCGTTCCAGCTTTTCCCACACGTGGCGCACTCGGTCTGGGACCCACTATCTCACAATAATCTTACCTCCGCTTTTTTTTCGTCTCATAACTACCATGTTCACTATGATGAATGTACACATGAATTAAAGGAATCATTATTATTTGGACTAATAATATGGGATATATCGATATCTATATATCAATATACTCAGTATATTCTTATGAGATATGAGATTTAAATTAAATGGGATTAGTTCAATTCAAGAGAAGATGTAGCGTGTCGATATGTTGTCATATGTATTGTGAGTACAAATGATATTTCTTGAATGAGTTATGTTATTTGTCCTCACAATACATGGATACCATGGTGACTCACATCTCATCCACCATTGAATGAGGTGTGTCTTATTCAGAGGGTCATGTCTTACTAATGGTGGATGAGATGTGAATCGGAAGATCTCATGTCTTGTGAATACAAATAATATTTTCTTTGTCTCATGAACATGAGACGCCATGCCGACTCATACCTCATCCACCATTGGGCATGTTTCATCCTCTAGTACAAATAACACAACTCATTAAAGAAATCCCTATCTATTTCACTTCATCCATATAAAAAAATAAAAACATAGGGCTTGTCTGGTATTATGGTTCAAGATCATAGACAAAAGGAGAAAAAGAGAAAGGGTATTAGATCTCAAAATGTGTAAAAATGAATTGCTTAATCTTTACCAAAGTACAAGCATTATATTTATACATGAGGTCCCAATACACACGTGGCATCCAACTAACTCTAATAGCGATATAACAACTGTAACTAAACTCCTCTCTATCTAACTAACTGAGCTAACCAAGCTATACGATCTAAAAACCCTTCAAACTTAGAGAGGTGCTCCTCCTCCTTAACTTTGAGTTTGGATCTAAGGTAGCATTTGTTTATTGTCTTTAGGACAAAAATACAGAGCATTAAGACAGAAACTATTTGGTGGTGGGGACGAAACGAAGAACAGGTAAAATTTTCTATCTCGTGATAGAAAAACACAAAATTCTTGTACCTCCAAAATATGGGGGACTTGGAGATAAAATTTAATATTTTTATCTTCCAATAATACCACTATACATGTATCTTTCCACTATCTTCATTGTCCCTATATTTCTATCCCTCCTTATTTCCTATGCCAGGACAATAAACAAATGCTACCTAAGTGATGGAAAATGGGAGAAGGTTAAGCCTTTGTGAGAATATTATGGTCTGCTCATGAGAAGGTATATAACTGAGAGGTATTTTGTTTTGCATCACGTGGTTCCTAACAAAATGAAAATCCAACGCAAAATGTTTTGATTTGATGTGAAGAATAGGGTTAGCAGTGAGCATGACTGACTTAGATTACCACAATAGATAGTGGGAATCATAGAAGGAGGTGAAGCTCATACAACAGTGATTTAAGCCACATAAGCTCAAAATTGGTGGCAACGAGGCTCTTATACTCTCCTTCTATGTGTAAGCGCAAGTTCCGACTTGTTTTCTAGAGGACTAAGTAAATAAGTTGCCACCAAAATAGATGATGCATAGAGCCGAAGTTGATCTTTTATCATTAGGGTTACTTCCTAATTGGGATCACAATTAGCAAATAAGTTGAAGTTTGGGATTGGTTTAAGATGTAAACCAAAGGAGATGGTGCCTTTGAGATATCTCAAAATTCTCTTCACATCTTGCCAATGTGATTAAAAGGCTGGTGCATAACCGGATACCTTATTGACACAAAATGCAATTTCTGTCTAATAAAGGTTATGTATTATAAGGCACCAATAATAAGCTGTAAAGGGTCTTCAAACAAAGTAGTGCCATGCTTGGAGAGCTTGAGGTCACTGGTCATGGGGGTTTGGAGTTGGTTTGCAATAAACCATGTTGGCTTTTTGAAGTAAGTCAATATATGTTATGATCAATTAGTAGTCCCCTATTATTGTTTTGTGAGCTTTAATCACAAGAAAGTAGTGAAGAAGGCCAAGGTCCTTAAGGGAGAAAGTGGCATTTAAATCAATGATGAAGGATAACATAGCTTGCATTAAAACTTCCTGATGATTACATCATCAACATAGACTAAAACATAGAATCTCACTTGAGGAGTGACCTTAATGAAGAGGGAGGCGTCACACTTAGTTGAAATACCTAGTGATATAATAGCTATATGTAGCTTGCTAAACCAAGCTCTTGGAGCTTGTTTGAGGCCATACATGGCCTTATCGTTCTTGCACACCAAGTGATTTCCACCCTTAACAAACCTTTCTAGTTAACCTTTATGGTTGTGCCATATAGAATGTTTCTTCAAGATCTCATTAAGAAATGCATTGTTAAATCCATCTAATGAATTGGGCTACCTTATTAAGAGTAATGGTTAAGACCATTCTAATGCTTATACGTTTCACTTTAGGCTAAAGGTTTCAGAATTCATGGAAGTCAAAGCCTTCTTGTTGATGGAATTCCTTTGCAACCAACCTTGCATTGTATTTGCTAATTGAGCCATTAGTGTTATATTTAACTATGAACACCTACTTGCACCCTATAGTAGTTCTATCATGGGAAAAGGCATCGGTCCAAGTGTTATTTTTGCGGGAAACAAATTCTTCTTTCATGGCTAGCTATCATTTATCATGGAGCAAAGCTTTCTTCACTTATGTAGGTAAGAGAGAAGAGTGTAGGCTTTTGGCTTGAAGATACCTACCTATGATTTGTAATCATGGAATGATCATGTTTTAGTGTTTTTGACAAATGCATGAGTAAATTTAATAGCAGAAGGTAGTTCAACAGTTGTCTTGGATTTAGTAGTCTGCTTGTTGATAGAAAGTGCAGGAGGAGATATGACATTACTAGGAGGATTTGGAGATGGAGTAGCAAAGGAAGTGTTAAAGCGGTGCAGGAACAGGGACAACGGAGTAAAAAGCATGACAACAACTTAAGGTACACTCATTGCAGGTGCAGCATAGGTATTAGTGCTAGGAGAACTTATTGCAGATTATGATGAAGAGGTTACTCTAGAGTTTTGTTAGAGTTAATGTTCTAGGAGTTAAGTTGTACAAGTTAGTTGCAATAGAAACAAGAGGTATGTTTGAAGCGGAGGTAATGAGAAATTAACACTTAGGGCATTAACACGAATAGGTAATGGTAAAGGAATGCTAGGTATGGAATATTTGGAAAAGGCTTGTGAGATATAGTAGATTGAAAAATATTATTTGTACTTATGGAGTTTGACACGTGCCAACTCACACCTCATTTACCATTGGATGGGATGTGGACCCTATTTAATGGTGGATGAGATGTGAGTCCGCAAGTGTTTCTCACCCATGAGTACAAATAACACAACTCTAGTAGATTTGAGTAAAAAATGTTCCAAATAAGGAAAAAGATGCTCATCTAATAAAACATGCATGGATATAATTGTTTTTAGATTTAGCAAGCATAAGTAGCCTTTACGTTAGCTGATAGCCTAGAAAAAAACATAGGTCTAATCTAAAATCTAATTTGTGTTTATTGTAAGGCCTTAATAGAGGAAAACAAGCATATCCAAATGTCCTAAGTTTTGTATAATCTGTCGTTTACCAAAGAGAAGCTAAAAGGGATATTGTAACTTTATTAGGACAGGAGTAGGAAAAATGTTTATGAGATGTGTGGTTGTTAAGAAGGCTTCTCCCTAATATGATACAGTAAGGAAGCTTTAGCTAGTAAGGTGAGTCTTGTTTCAATAATGTGTTTGTGTTTTCTTTCGGCTAACCAATTTTGTTCATGAGTATAGGGACAAGACAAATGATGCAAAATGCCATGTTGCTGCTTGAATTTGGAAAATATTAAGTATTCTTTTGTGTTGTCAGCTTCAAGCATCTTTATTCTTTTGTAAATGAATTTTAAACAAAGTTTCTAAAATGAATGAAGGAGGGTAGCACTACAAGATTTTCATGAAACATGGACAGAATTATATGCCATGTTACATAAGGAAATATGTCATCTATTATTTTTTGCTTCTATAAATATTACAAACGGATTTGTTTGTCTAACTTATAGATGGATTTTTCCATCTAATTGGTTGAAAAAAAGCTTTTAACTTAGCCATCCATCTGTAACATTATAGACGAAAAAATCCAATTGTAATAAAAGAAAAAAATACAAAAGAAATTTACCCTCGCCTTCATCGCGGGCGGGGAGCCATGCACCATCCATCGTCTCCAACAACCCCTTCCCGATGCCACCCCAAACAAACCAAAATCTTTCCAAACCGACAACCATACCTACCATGTCCTATCATAATTATATACTTTGCTACGCACGTGCCCTCCCTGTCATAATTCGACTGGGAACGTAACTAACACGTGAAGAATCTCATCCCACGTAAACCTCGTGACCTCTGAGTTTCTCTATATGCAAATACATCATAAAATCCATTTTCAAATATAATTGCATATATTATATAAATCATTTTCTCCTTGCAATCTAAATCATCATATTTAGTTTCATAATCAAACTTTGAATCTATAGTCATAATATAACATATAATGAATTACTCTATAAAGATTTAAAAACCATGAAAGCTATAATCATGCAAATACAATGTAATTCAATTCATGGTAAAACAAAATGTAAAACATCACTATGGTCCAGACCCTCCCACAATGACATTGGACCATTCTAAGAATAACAAAAAGGCACTTCACTCCAAAGTGAAGCTTACCACTGATACCTTTACTACTGGAGAGGACGACTAGAAAAGACCTTTAATCGCTACTATACCTATAATGGGAAAAAGGAAAGGGGCGAGTTTCATCTAAAACTCAGGAGTGAATTACATCTATACCCTTTTCATAGGACAACAACCACAAAAAGTATAAAATCATAATAACAACAATAATAAGAACATGGTAATAATAATAATAATAGCTATGTGCCAAACAGTTCCCATCGAACAAGCTATGGGTACCTAACTAGGTCCCGTCTTTCCTGGGATTTGCCACCATGGCTATTTACTGGGTTTGCCTCCATGGCTGTTTAATACTAATGCCTCTATGGCGTTTACGGGTTTGCCTCTATGGCGTTACGAGTTTGTCTCCATGACTGTTTAATACGTTTGCCTCCATGGTTGTTTACTCCTGTTGCCTCCATGGCTTTTTACTCCTGTTGCCTCCATGGCGTTTATTCGTTTGCCTCCATGACGTTTCATAATATTTGCCTCCATGACTATTAATAAATCTCATCATACATAACTCAACTAACGTAAATAAAATCAACAATATTGAAGGGTGGGTGTTCCGTCTCTCGCGAACGCGAGCCCTAAAACTTAGTACTCTAGAGTTCAGGGTTCATATAACTCTAACAATCAACTTTAACATAACTTGTGGCTGTGGAAATCATGCCCAAGGGATCACTCCCTTGTAAGCATTCTATTTCAAGCCCACAAATATGTATTTGACAGTTGCTACGAATCATACTGAATTCCATACTTCTTGTAAGGAAATACCCCCATTTGGATTCAAATAAAATATCATAAAAATCAAAATCCCAACAAATCAAAATCCAATTTTTGGGTTTTAGTTCAAATCCGGGATTCTTCAAGATTTTCTAAACGTGTGGGCTAAAAACAAAACGTTTAAAGGTTTCACAAAAATCATTAAAAATCATTCTTTAACTTGTTTTCCTCTTGGGAACAATTATCGAGACTTTTATCCCAAGAATATAGCTCTAAATATAGCCCTCCAAGGAGGTGTAAGATCCAAACCTAGTGAGTGAAATTCAGGACCCGACAACCTGGGTGGATCCTGGACCCTTAGGCCTATAGAACTTGTCTACTTGACACGTGTACACTAGGCATTACATACATCCCCCCTTTAAAAAGATTTGGTCCCCAAATCTAAACTTGCATAACTAAAAGATCCAGGGATGGAATGCTTAACCTACATGGGGTTTCAAGGATGGGGCTGAATGCAGGAGCATACTAAGATGATACTCTAGCTATACTAGTTGATATCCGGGAGACGGTGACATCCTGAAGGCCACTGCTCAATTACTCTAATGAGGATGTCACTTGTTACATCTGGGTGGCTTCGCCTCCAAGGGCAGCCCTTTCCCATTGAGGTCACAACGGCTTCGATCATGACACTTACACGGGTGGCTCCACCTCTAAGGAGCCCTTCCACGGCCAGGTCCTGGATGAACTTCTATGCTCCGCTGCTCGTGCGCGCTACCTCTCAAGAAGGCGGGTGCTAAACATCAACTTTTGTCCTTACTCTGTTTCTCTTTCTCTTATGTCCAACATCAATTGATACTCCAGGGACTTCCACCCTCCTTCCTGAACTTCCTCACTTTCTATGCACATGTCATGCATGGAAATTAAACTACTCAATCTGTTCACGTAGAAAATATGCAAAAACAAACATGACATTCATAAACATGGTTCTTCATTGACTCATTCATGCACATAGAAAATACAAACAATAAACATGACATTCATATGCATCATTCTCAATTTGCATGTTTCAATACTCCAAGTTCTGGTTCCTCAACCACATGCCTATACTCTTAGCATGCATAGATGCAACACATCACATACATCATGAACTAACATTTCTTGCCCTTAACCTCCTGATCCTTAACCAAATCTTTTTTTTCAATTGTAAATGCTTACATTCCAGACATTTAATCATGTTCAAACATCATACACATACACATAACTAAGGCAAACAACATGCTTCTTATGACTCTACCAAGCCCATTAATCTCTTACCATTGTGTTACCAGGCTGCTACTTAACATGATAAATTTCATTCGAGTTTCTTTTATCTAACTTAAATGCATGGGTTAGGGGAACAAGCACGTATCCTACGTATATGAATTTCTCAACTTCATTATACTAATTATCTACATCCAAGATTCAAATCACTAAGCCACTTTAATCATGCACATACAATGCCAACCTCAAGTAAAACTATCATACATGCATATAGTGCCTTAATTCATGTCACACAATCTCAAATTAATAACACCTTTGCACACATAACATAAAACTAAACATCCCCAAACAAAACACAACTTATTAAAACATTTTCTAAACACAGGTTTTCCTTATTCTACCTACACATGCATATATGGGTCATACACCCTAGTACTTCTTCCTTTAAGTTCTACATTAACATCGTAAATCAATCATTCAGGCATAGATAAGGCTCCTAATGATCTATTCATATGGATTTCGATTATGGGCAAGAAAACAACATGCACCTTTAATGGCAATAGTCGAAAGGCTTAGATGCAACCAATATGCACCATGATCCCAAAACTAGCCTAGCAATTCATATCATGTCGCTCACTTATTAGGCATGTATACCATACTCATTTCATGCAACATTACAAAGGACATCCAAAACTTATCTGGCATTTCATATAATACGGCTAACCTATTCTTCATGCATACTATATTTTCATCATGCTAAAATCACAACTCCAAACATAAATCATGAATAATGCACCTTTAAAACAAAATCATGCAACAATACATATGTAGAAACATGACATGCAAGATGTTCATGGTATCAAAGATTACTTCAATTAATTTAACACATTAGAAACAAAAACATCAATCTTAAAATATGCCTATATGCATGATCTGTGTCTCATTAGAATTATACCCACTAACTCTAGATCACTCTTATGCGAACTCTTTTCCTCATGGATCTTAAGTTTCTTTCTCCTCTGACTTGTAACTCTCTAGATAACGGGCAATCATTCTTCTTGCACCATTTCTAATTGCGTTTGTCACATGTGAGCATGCCCCATAGGCATTGAACTCCATGGGGTCTTTACCCGTCTAACAACTATGTGTGACCAACCGGTCCACATGAACTCTACCATTCTTGCTGGTTGTTGTCTTGACCTCTTCATTATGCGATAATGGGACACGTTAGGGAGGGCATTAAGACGAGTGGCCCTGGCTAATGGTACCCATTGCTGATCTCTATCTAAGCTAATCATTCCTGCTCGTGCTCCCTTCGATGCATTCCAGCTCAAAATGCTTCCTGACTACCTCTAACAGGTTCAAATGGCCCGCTTCCGCGCCATACACATCTAGTGCTAACTGGCGTGATGCTACTGCGGTGGCGACGGTCATTAGGTGCCATAGCTTACTCGAGAAAGGAGAAAAGGATAGGAAACTGAATCAAGAGTTCCTAACAAATGACAGAGACTCTTATTAAACTTAAACATAACTGACTTTCTATAGGCCTCAAATAACATCGTGTCAATGCAAATGGTTGCAGTTCCATTCACATAAACGCGATGCTACTTGTGGACACTTGCCCCAGTACCATGCAAGGAAACATATGGCTCTTGATACCACTTTGTCATGACTCAACTTGGGAATGTGACCGACACGTGAGGAATCTCATCCCATGTAAGCCTTGTGACCTCTAGTTTCTCTATATGCAAAGTGTACATCATAAAATCCATTTTCAAACATAATTGCATATTTAACATAAATTATTTTCTCCTTCCAATCTAAATCATCATATTTAATTTTATAATCAAACTCTAAATCTATAGTCATAATACAGCATATACTAAATTACTCTCTATACAAATTTAAAAACCATAAAAGCTATAATCACGCAAATACAATATAATCCAATTCATGGTAAAACAAAATGTAAAACATTACTATGGTCTAGACCTACCACAATGATACTGGAGCACTCTAAGAATAACAAAAAGGCACTTCACTCCAAAGCGAAGCTCACCAACTGATACCTCTCCTTGGAGAAGAAACAACTGGGAAAAACCCATAACCACTACTATACCTATAATGGAAGAAAGGAGAGGTGAGTTTCATCTGAAACTTAATGAGCAAATTCTCACATGTACCTTCTTCATGGGACAACAACCACAAGAAGTATGAAATCATAATAACAACAATAATAAGAACATGGTAATAATAATAATAATAATAGCTGTGTATGAAACAATCCTATTGGACAAACTGTAGGTACCTAACTAGATCCCGTTTTCTGGGATTTGCCACCATGGCTATTTGGGTTTGCCTCGATGGCGTTTAACACTAATGCCTCTATGGCGTTTCCTGGGTTTGCCTCCATGGTTGTTTAATATTGTTACCTCCATGGTTGTTTACTACTTTTGCCTTATGGCCATTTACTATTTTTGCCTTCATGGCTGTTTCCTGGTTTGCCTCCATGGCTGTTTCATAATATTTGCCTCTATGGCTATTAATAAATCTCATCATACATAGCTCAACTGACATAAATAAAATCAATAATATTAAAAGGTGGGTGCTCCTCTCTCGCGAACGCGAGCCCTAAAACTTAGTACTCTTAGAGAGTTCTGGATTCATATAACTTTAGCAATTTGACTTTAGTATAACTGGCTATGGAAATCATGCCAAATGGATCACCTGCTGTAGGCATTCTGATTTCCAAGCCTAAAGAATATGTATCTGGAGTTGCTACAAATCATACTGAATTCCATACCTCTTAATACCATAAGATTGAAGTCCTAAATTCATATCTTAAGCTGATATATATTCATATACTTTATAACTCCAATATCATAGTTCAAATCATTGGAGTTTATAATCATAACACTTGAAAATCATATAACATATTTATTCACAACTAAAACATCTCTCTCTCTCTCTATATATATATATATATATATATATATATATATATATTCTCTAATACTCTGCTAAGTTCTTTCTTGATTTAAACTCTATCATATATGCCTACTTCACTCTTGAAATCATAATCTCATAAGCTTGGCAAAATCATTACTACTCTATGATCTTTTCTAAAATAGCCTCAAGTCATACAATTCATGATAATTGAAAACCATGATTTCATAAACTTGGCATAACCCGTAATAATTTATAATTTCTTTAAAATAATTTTTAAAATCATGCAATAATACCACAATCTAATAAAAATAGCTATAATGATCCACATAAAGGCTACAGGATTCAAACCCACTCACCTGGAGATGGGGAACAAGAGAGGACAACTCCAGGAGAGCTGGAGGAGTAAGGATGACATCAATATCTGCCATTACAACCAACAAACTCATGAATACTCTAGGGGTATATCTAGATTACCCTAACACAACTCTAACAATATTGAAGGAACACCCCCACTTGACAACAATGAGAGAAATAACAAAGCCCAACCTTAGATCATGAGAGAATGGAGATATAATCTAACAACATGTGCTCACTAAAGGGGAGGGAAGGAAGGGTTTTGGTTTCTACTTCAAAGGGAAGGGAAGCCCGATGGGGTTTTTAAAGGGCTCACTATAAAACCGTCGTTTTATACTATGCTGACATCTCATTCACTATAGCAAATAAAGCTCGCTATGGCGAACCTGGGGAAACAACTACTAGTGTAGTGAACATATCTCACTCAGCGAGCCTACTGAGCCCATCTTCTCACTCAGCGAACATAACTCGCTCCAGAGGTGTTCCTCCAGAATTATGAGTAACAACACCCAAACTTCATCCTTTTATCATCTTGACATTTGGGTTACCTCAACATTCACTTGTTTACATTAAGTTAGTGTCCTCATTTATTTTACTCTCCATTAACTTTAAAACATAAATATAAAAAAGGAAATACCCCCCATTTGAATTCAAATAAAATATCATAAAAATCAAAATTCCAATAAATCAAAATCTAATTTTTGGGTTTTAGTTCAAATCCGATTCTTTAAGATTTTCTAAACTTGTGTGCTAAAAACAAAACGTTTAAAGTTTTATAAAAATCATTAAAAATCATTCTTTAACTTGTTTTCTACTTGGGAAAAATTCCTGAGACTTTTTATCCCAAGAATATAGCTCTAACTATAGCCCTCCAATGAGATATAGGATCTAGGCTTAGTAAACTTCAGGACCAAGCAACTTGGGTGGGTCTGGAAAGGAAACAAAGCACCAATATTCCTACACATTAAAACTGATAACTCAATGAAACTCACAATAAAAAAGGCAGAAAATGAAAAAACTAGACCGATTAAAAGTTAGAGAACATTACCATGAACACAATGACACAAACCATTTGCAAAATGGAGGCCTGGTGACCGCGGTAGCTTTAAGAAGGGCGCGATTGCGTTGGTTTCTAACACATGGAGAGAGAAGAGAAAAAGTGAAAATGAGAAATGGGGAAGAAGGGGGCACCGCATTTGTAGCCTCAATTCTAACGTTACAGAGATTTTTTCGCCTATAATTCCTTTAATGAAACAATGTGTTTCATTAAAAGGATTACAGATAGATTTTTTCATCTATAATGTGTGCATTAAGTACACATCTTTTTAATCTCTGATATTATAGATGGATTTAAACAAGAAAATCTGTTTAATGTTAATATTAAATACGCGCTTTAAATTTCAAATTATAGATGAATTTTTCCATCTGGAATATATTGAATTTATTTTACATTAATAATTTAATTAAAAATCCATCTATAAATTCGTCGTTTATTAAAAAAAAAAAAAAGAACTTTTTCATTATCCACCTTTAATTTTTGTCTAACAATTTTGTGTCATGTGGTACAAGTTTGCGCTAACAATTACAGATGAATTTATAGATTTTGCAAAAAAAAAAAAAATTTCACGTTTTTGTTTACCTGCTGTAAATCCGCTATGATCAGAGGCAAAAAATTCATCTATAAAATTCGTCTGTGTTCCGTGAGTTTCTAATCCTTAGTGCTTGAGATTTGTTGTTTAGATATATAGGAGTGTTTTTAGTAAGCATCAACAAAGGAGATGTAATATCAAGCTCCACAGAATGAGTGTTGGACCCCAAATATCAGAAAAAATTAATTGTAATGGCTCATTATAAGTGGAAATAGAAATAGAAAATGGAAGCTGATGTAACTTTCCATAACAGAAAAATTGACAAACACAAGAAATTTTATTCAAATCAACTGAAACATTACAATGTTTGAGCACATGATGAATATTTCTTTGTGGGGGATGCCTTAATCTTGCATGACAAAGATCAAATATGGCATTTGCATTAATGGCAATATTTACACTATATGCATAAGGAGTATTCACATTTAAAGCAAGATGTGAGTGTGAAGTGGATGCTTTTGAGTGTAAGTCAGAAAGAAATATAGGTCATTTTTAGTTGTGCCTTGGAACAACTAGCTCCCTAGAACCTCGAGATTTTGCATAACTCCTTACCATCAAATAAAAAGTGAGCCGAAGACTTGGGCTTAATTGGGCCTATAAGTGATATTACGACATTGGGCTCCCATTTCGTGGAAATGAAATGGTAGTGGTCTCTATAGAGGTTCGTAACATGAGTGAGCCATTTTAAAAGGAGAATGGCTATTTGAGGGAGCGCATCTGACTCGGCCACTTGCCTTGGTTTAAATACGAGCGGGAATGGTTATACTCATTGTAAAAGTTATGAAGGAGGAACGGTTATTTCTCATGAGAATGATTAGCTAGTAACAGCACACGATCCAGACGGTTATTTTGAGCCACAAGGTGTTCCAGAAGTGATATAAAAGGGAAGGAAGAAAAGGAAGAAGACACACAAGATCATCTATACACAAATTTCAATACTTTGTCTTAGTTTACCTTTTCTTTTCCTGTAGGTGTAGTTTAGAAGTAGATTATTAACTTTGTAATTCCTGTTTCCATGTTCTTCAGTATTGTTGTTGATGTTGTACCTTTTATCATCAATAATTAATCATATTTTCATTCTCAATCCTAAGTCCAAAGCTTATTGTTAGTAGTATTTAGAGAACCCATAACCAAAGGGCAGATTCCCTTCCTTGGTGTAATTGCCTATATTCTTGGATCAATTGTAAATTTTGTTTCTTGGCTTTGTTTATCCATTTAACTTAGCTGGACTAAAATTTACCACAACAACTACATAACATGCATCGGCACGAAACTCAAAGAAGACATCATTATCTTTTCAAAATTGAGACGTACTCATTAAATTCTTTGTCAAGACAAGACATGCAGAAGATTAAACAAAGGAAAACACATGTTTGAAGATTTGGAAATTAAATTTGAATGCCCTATGTGCAAAAATTCCCAAGCTAGCCGTTTCCCACTTGAACTTTCTCAAAACCTTCATAAGCTAATTTCACACTGAAGATTGAAGGATCTGTATCAGATAGTTTGTAGGACTGGAAGTAGGATACCTGGCCAAAGCGGATCATAAACTGTGGAAAGTGTTGCCATCAGAGCTTGGAATGCACTTGCATTTCTTCCAACTGAATTGACCAAATAACCTTGATGTCTAGATGAGTTTTGCTAAGTATGACTAATATTTGGTCTCTGATAATGGGGATTGAGCAAGTGATAGTAACCGATCCCATGTTGAGTGGCCATTTCTACCACATAGTTGACACTAGTGCCTGCACAAGAATAAAATCTACCACCTCTACAATAAGAGTTTCCACCTTGACCTCTGCCATGATAAGATTTCCATCCTTGCCTTAAAAATTAGGGTTTTGTTAGTGGCAAGGATGAGAAATTGCTTGAATTGAAGAGCTAAAATTGTTTACCATAGTATCAACATAAGAAGTCTTCTCAATCCTTGCTTCAAAGGCGAGAAGAAGAGCCTCCATTTCATTGATTGAATAAGGATCAAGATGAGATATTATTGAAGTGATGAAAGGATTGTACTCAGCTAGTAAGCCATCAAGGATGACCTCAATGTATTCCTGAATCATGATTGGAGATCCTACCACTGTAAGATGTTCCACCATCTTCTTGACCTGAAGAAGATAGGAATTAATGCTCGAAAGTTTCTTGATTGCACAAAGATGAAGTTTGAGTTGGAAAATCTTTGCACATGTTTAAGAAGCGAAGAGGTTTTCAATTTTATCCCAAATTTGATATGAGTATACACATCCAACCATGTGAATCTTGATCAACACAGATATTAAAGAAATGAGCCATGATTTCAAAAGATTATCTTGTCGCTTCCACTTTGCAAACTCTAAATTAACTTTGCTTGATTCAGCATTTGAAACTGAATCATACATTAGAAGAATTTTATCCTTATCCAAGTGATGTTCAAGATCGTCAACAATAATTGTGGACATAGCCTCTTACTCCCATAGGAAGCAGTTATCATCATCAACCTTTAGCAAAACAAGAGTTGAGAATGAAGAAGGTGCGAAACTTGGAGAAGATGTTAAAGAAGCCAGTGAATGAGGAGCAGAGTCCGACAAAGACTAGGGCATAGGTGGCCGTGGAGCTTGTTGAGCTTGCGGAGTAGATTGACAGAGCTACCATAGTGGATTCAAAGGTTTCCAAGGATCGGAAAAAAAATGATTATGCTCTTGATACCATATTAGGGTTCAAAATTAGAGAGAAAAGAAAGAAAGAGAAAGAGTATTAGATCTAAAAGTGTGTAAAAATGAATTGCCTAATCTTCACTAGAGTACAAGTATTGTATTTCTACATGAGGTGCCCACACACACATGGCACACAACTGACTCTAACAGAGATATAACAAACTATAACTAAACTCCTCTCTATCTAACTAATTGAGCTAACCAAGCTATGTTCTAACATTTGGAATTGTTTTTGGCCTTTAGTTTCTTAAAACAATTTTTTGAAAGTAAGTTTAAATTCAATTTTAAAAAACAAGTTACAAGTTTGGTTGTTGGACTTGAGGGTGTAGAGGATTCTAAATGACACTACTTTCTGTATACATGGGCTAGAATAACTTTTGAATGTGATAATTATGCTTCTGATTTTTTTTTCAGGTTATCTCTGCATCTTCCATTAATTTTTTTGATTCTCTTCCCATTTTCTTACCAAAACCTTCTCATGAGCTCTAGAACAAAACCTTTTTTTTAGTTTATGTTGTGGAGAAGGGAAGACATATCTTTAACGCACTTATTAGTTAATTGATTTAATTGTATTAGTAATGTCAATTATATGTCGCAATTCCAAGGGTTACCAATTATGTAGGGTTGAGGATTTTAATACACCAACCAAAAATGTCATGTATAATGAATTGTTTAGAAAAGTCAATTGATTAAGATCATTAGTTGGTTTTTAGTACAATTTATGGACAAGTTATTCATCATTTAAACTATTTTGTAATCAAAATCTATTATTTCAAAATTGAATATCTTCTCATCACAATCGCATGTGCAATTGCGCATGTCAAATACTAGTAAACTTAAGTTGTTAATATAATTTCCCCATAAGCCCTCAAATTATTTCAATATTGAACAATTCCCTAGAACCATGATGCATGGTCCAAAACTCAGACCATGTTGAATCAGTCACCTCATTTGGTATATGAGATAAGTATAAGAAGGGAATGACTATTGCCACTTCCTTTTAGTTATTACCACTCTATTTTTAGTGTTTTTATTCTGATATTCCAAATTTATCCTTAATTAAGAGTTTTGCTAAACTCTTGTCTATTGCTACTCCCATATTTCAAATTAAATTTAGTAATTATACTAATTAATACTAAATAAAAATTAACTATTTTTTAATTTATTAATTTTGAAACAACAGTTTATATTATATCCGATAGTTTTTTAAATTAAATTGAAGTATTTTATAATAGGTACATCCTATTAGACATTTTTCATAATACAATATCTTTTTATGATATCGGTTTCTCGTGGATAACTATTTCTCCACGCGCTTTCAGACACACCCAAAAAGAAAAAATAGAAACACTATTTCTCCATGCCAGTTCAGAAACTTTTCTTCTCTGAGTGTTTTCTAGAGGGTTTTCGACAAAAGGAAATCAACGCTCTTCGACCTTTTGATATAAGGAAGGTAATATTAATGTGTTTCCTTTGTTTTACATTCTAAGACATTCATTATTTTTTTTCTTGAATAAACTCTTAAATTAGTCCTTGACAATATTTCATATGGACAATTTTGAAAAAATAAAATAATTTTAAGATCTCTAACAATTGCAACATATGAACATTTCAGTCCCCTAATAATCTACAGTCTCTAAATTAATCGCTAACCATGATCGCAACCTTCCTCAACCTCATTCACACCTAAGTCATCTCCTTTATCCCTACTCTTACCTCGAGAAACATGTTAATTTTTTATTTTAATTGTAAATGAATATATTAAATAAGCATTTTTATGTCAAAAATCAAGAAAAAGCCAGAGCAATTGACTTGCAATGATTATGAGTAAATAAAAATTAAAAAACATATCTTTTGAATCAACAAACCCTCATGAATAAAAAAATGTTTCAAGCAGTCAAGCATTATAGCTGATGGGAGTGGGTGGAGGTGGGGTGGCAATGGGGATTATAGAGATGGAGACCTGATAAAATTGAGAGTAAAAGTCAAGTAGTTGAGTGACGTGGGGCAGGGGTGATGATTGACTGATTATTTTTAAATTGCAAGAGGGGAAGAACTAATTATGAGGATCTCGAGACTAATTTATTTTTGTAGGACCAACTGCCATAGAGAACACTTTTAGGGACTAATTTGAGTGTTTACTTTTTTTTTTTGGGAATAAAGATTATGTGATCTTGTTAGGATGGAGTTGGCATTATTATTATTATTAGTGATTCTGTCCAGTGTCGTGACCGTCAAGTCTTATTTTAAATATTTTAAATAATAATATAATAATAGAAACTTTAATTTTTTCCAATTAATAACAAATTTATCAAAATTGTTCATTTTTTATTAAAATGTTTATTTTTTATTAAATCGTTCATCCCTAAAATGGGAGATGATGATGAGTTAGGGTTGGCGGATTCAGAGATCGTAGATTCCCAAAGTTTCTTAGTTTAGGTGTATAAATTTAAGAAACAAAAGTGTACTTAATAAAAGTCTTTTTACCAATTTACAATGTACCAATTTACATTATTCACATTCTTAATTAGTGTTGCCCTGGCCCATGGTATAACGGTTAATGCAATTTAGGGTAGAAATTAATCTACATGTAATGTGAAAGTAGTTTGCAAGAAAAATCTAACCTTGGATGTGACCTTTAAGTATGAAGTTGAGAGAAGTCAGAGGAGCATTCCACCCAAAATTGCACCTTGCCATATTGCATTACCTTCTTTTCTTTTCCCTGTGTCTTTGGAAGTGAGACCACAGAAATTAAAGAACAAAAAAATGAGAGTTGCAAATACCAAAATTCAAATCTATGTATGATGAAAATGAAAACCGCTGGCAGCAACCTTGGGACGATTTTGGACTTTTGAGAGGCAACACCGTTGCACATGTACAATTATTTTTAATTCTAGACAGTGAACAAAATGAAAGGATTGGTGATGGAGTAACCAAGTTCCTTTTGACATATATTTGCCATGGAGTAGATATGATGAAATGGGATGTAAAACTGCTGTTGACGTGGATCGATGAACTGTAAAAATAAATTGTTGTTAATGTGAAACCAAGAACTGATCATGAAATGGGTTTTAAAATTGCTTAAATGTATTTGACTCTGAGTCTTTCTTTCTTCTTCTGAGTTCCCTGGGAAATGTGGAAGACCATGAGCTACTTGGCAATGAGGACCCACTTTCAACATGAAGCAGCTCAATTAATTAACCCTGATCTTGGAAAACTTGGTTTATTGGACAGATGTTGTTGTATTTTATTAATATTCTTTTATTTCAAAGTTAAAATTTATTTTGTGTTTGTTACTATTAAATATTATTGATATATGGCTTGCCACGTTTCTTTTCTAGACTTGGCTTTTAACTATGTGGAAAAATAGACTCTTGATTTTGACCGAGTCCTGTGTTAAGCGTTGAAGCAATATACCCATGTTGCTTAATAGACTTGGTTTGTTGATGATAAAGCACCATGTTGATTGGTAGTTTATAGCCTTCCAATTCTGAAACTTTACTTCAAATATCTCGCATTGCTTTGACCAAGTTTTATATGGTTCTTCTATAAATAATAGGAAGCACACTCACTCACACACAGTTAGTTCACGTTTAGAAAACAAAAGTTCTCAACATTGTATATCTCTCCCTTCTTTTGCCAAATACTTCAAGAAAATTATTAATCTTGGTTGTAATCTTGTTAATTTTACCAACAGATGTTTCTTGCTTTTCATGGCTGAAATGGAAAATGAAGATGTGAGTGGTAGAAGTGGTTTGATGGTGGAACAATGGAAAGTAAATTCAAGCACTTTCATCACATGAAGGAGATATATGCATGGCAAGATGTATATTCTAAGTACTTTTACTATTTTTTCCTATTTTTTTAATTTTTTAATGCTATCTAAATTGTATAAAATTAAGTTAAACGGGCAAAATTGGAAAACTAAATTGGACACTAAATGATGATTTGACTCCTCTAAAGTGAGGAAGTTGGTAAAATGCAAAAGTTGATGGGGGTTAATCACTTTTGGATCAATAACCTCCATCATATGTGGATTTCACTAAATGATTCAAGGGTGATTAACCTTTCACTTTTGTATTTTATCAATCTCTTCACTTTAGAGGAACATGATTCATTAAGGTTTTTTTTTGGGAAATTCCATTTATTAATAGTAATAGATTATTATTATTATTATTATTAGTGAATTGACGGGCATTTGTGTTTATCAATCCACATTTTTTTATTTTTGTAATTTCTTTTAATTTTTTTTATATTTTTTATTTATTTTTATAACTTTCTCCAACTCTCTATGCATCAAGGGTATTTTGGGAAATAGGAATTTTGGATACCAAAAAATAATTAAAAGGGACTATTCCCTTTATATAGATATAGACTAATGAATTGACAGGCATCAATCCACATTTTTTTTATTTTTGTAATTTCTTTCAATTTTTTTAATTTTTTTAATTTATTTTTGTAACTTCCTCCAACTTCCTATATATTAAGGGTATTTTAGAAAATAGAAATTTTGGACACCAAAAAGTAGTTAAAAATGATTATTCTATAGATAGTATAGATTATTATTATTATTATTATTGTGGCTCTAGGATTGGGTAGGGACTTTTAGATGTTATAGAATATTTTGTGGTGTGAGGGTTTGGAAAAATTAAATAGAATAATGTACATAAAATTAAATAAAACAAGAAATAAATCTAAATAATATAAATAATTTGTTATAATAATTTTTTTTATCCAAAAAAATTTAGAGTAAGGGATGTTGCCTCAAGAAAGGGAAAACTCCAAACTTAGACAAATTTAAACTTGCAACCTGTCAAATACAAGATCTTATCATGTTTCACCCGATTAACCCCTTGGGGTTATTTATCACAAGAATTAGGAAATTAAAAAATTAAATATTTGTACCAAAAAAGAAAATAAAATTAAATATATCAAGTAAATAACGCAATTAAAATATATAGAGTAGTTCATTGAATTAAAGCTTAGGTGTATTAGGTATCAGTTTAACAGTAATTAATTATTATAAATAAATTACTTAGTGAAAATAGTCTTTACGATTAATATTCGCAAATACAACAATCATTTCTTCCTATCTTTGCACTTGGACAAGTAAAACTTCACAAACAACTTATTTGGATTGCTCCGGGAATGAGGATGGAATATAAAAGATAGTAGGGTTAAATGTATTTTAACTCTCTGAAATTTAGGTCATGTGTAATTTAAATCTTGACTTTCAAAACGTACATTATGACACCTTGAACTTTTCAAACTGGAAAAAAACCCTACTTTTCAAACAGTGCATTATTACACTGAAATTTTTAAACCTTAAAAATCCCAAAAAATAAGTCATAGCAAGATGTCAGATGCACACAATAAAAATACCAGGGTTAATTGCACATGATTTATTACAAGAATGTGTTGCACAAATTAGAAATATTATGGGTTAAATGCACATAAATCTTACCTTTATTAGTTGTCAAAATTATACTAAGAGATTTTTTACAATTTAAAATATTAAGATGTCGTGATATATATTTTTGATCTAATAGTTTAAACAAGAGGACTATCACAAGATATTAGTTTCTTTTCCTATTTTAAGCTTATAAATTATAATAATTTTTATAGGGGACATAAAATGCACCGTACCAACCACACGTGTGCAAATGACTGATGGCTTCTCTTTACAAAAGCCGTGAATTGTGTGAGAAACTGCGATGATGCTGTGAGCCCCGGTTAGCCGCGTGTGTCTTTGTTTTACAAGTTTTCCACTTCTGGGATGTATATCGTGTATGTTATGAAGATCCAAAAATGATAAAAACAAAAACAATTCAATGTTGTTAATTTTTACTGCTAGACTAGATAATAAATGATAGAGTGATCTCATAAAAATAAAGTTGTGCATTTAAAATCCCATTATAAATTTTTCTATATAATTTAAATTATAAATTAATTTTGAGATATTGTTAATATAAGAATTTTAGCTCAGTTATCAATAAAAAAAGGTCATATGAAAAATAATTTTGAAAAAAAAAATCATATAGTCATTAGAAACTTAATAAAATCGAAAATTTAATTTATTATATCCTTCCATAAGATATCAACCGTTTGATGTTAATACTAAATACACAACCAAAATTATTACAAATCTCTCTATAATAATATATAATAAGCAGAGAATAGTTGCTCTAAAGTTGTTTTACACCTATTTGCAATGATAAATGCATAGAATTATTGGTAATTTGATAATTACTGGTAAATGACAATTGGTTGTATATTCTAATTTTATTTTTTATCTTGGTTAATATTTAGCATAATGAGAATTAATTTTTGATTTATCAAATATATATCATTTATTGGATATAATTCATAATATTACATGATTTTAGAAAATCTAAAATTTAGTATATCTATCATTATAATATAACAATATTAAATCTTAAAATCACAGCCTCATTATAATATCATAATATAAAAATTTGAACATAAAAGTTTGAACATAGGGCATACAAATTTTATTAGAATAGAAGACGGCATAAATAACATTGTATAAGTGACTAATTGAACAAAATCACTGGTAATTTGATAATTAATTGATATTTCATTGATATTTATCATAACGAGAATCAATTGTATTCTGATTCATCATTTAAGTAGTAATGTTCTCTTTTTCATCATTCAAGATCACTCTTTTTCAATTTTATGCATATCACTTATGTGAAGGAAATAGAAGATGTTGATTTTTCGATGAATATGTTTGTTCTCAAGCCTTTTTTTAATTGTTAAACTCAGAAAAAGTTTGATGAATATTTTTATTTGTTATGAAATAAGAAATTTTGAAATTTCTGCTTGAGATACGAGTGTGATACATTTGAGAAATTTTATAAGCAAGAAGGCTTTGAGATGTAAAGCTCCAAGAAGTGAGAAATTTCTGTATTAATGGCTTCGAGAAGGGACACATTTGAGAAATTTCTTATATTTTAATTTATTTATTATTTACTTACTTAACTATTAATTTATATATTCGATTTACTATAAGATATATTTAATTAAATTGTTACTTTTTCAGTAATGGTCAATAAATTTTTTTTCATTATCATCCCTCACATCACATAGGTCAAATGACTAGTAAAATAAATATAAATTTAGTTTTGATACGTTGATAATATAAAAGAGGTGCACATTGTCATTTAATCAAATCTCTTTATTTGTATTACTTTTTAAGTAATGAGAGTGAAAATTATTATCTATAAAATTATTCATATGTCTCAATCTAACAACTTAAGCTTTTGGGTGGTTTCATGACATGGTATTAAAACTTTTATAATCAAGTGGTCCAAAGTTCTATTATTGTTTCCTCCACTTCTAAATAACTATAAATAATTTCAACACAAGATAAGACGAGCCTCATTTGTGTGTCTCAGTTAAGAGCCTAAAGCTTTTGGGATAAGTGATTTCATGAGAAAAATTAACTATATTTATTGATATAGTATTTCATAATTAGATGAGTGTGTATATATATATATATATATATGCTCCTTAGGCTTAGGCCTAGAGATAATGTGATGTTGCTTCCACACATGAACATGCTACAGATCTATAATCGTTCGTATAGTACTTGCCAGTTGCCTTCCTTAGGCTCAGGCCTAGAGATAATGTGATGTTGCTTCCACACATGAACATGCTACAGACCTATAATCGTTCGTATAGTACTCGCCAGTTGCCTAAGGTTGTGTTTGGTTGTTAAGAAACAACCCCACTATTTGCTCACTGGCAATGTGTATTATGCAACTATACATGGTTGGTTGTGTTGTAAATTAAAACAACAATAATAAAGAAAATAATGGAGAAGAAAAGATAAAAATGGAGAAGAAAAGATAAAATAATTTTATTGATAATTTCAAAAGGTTAACTTATATAGAATATACAAAGAGTTATTTATAACTAAAAGATGAGAGATATAATATTAGATCAAATCATAATTAATTGTATATATCTAATCTGATCATATCTTAATCGAATCAGTAAAAAATACAGACATCCATAATCAAATAATATTTCATAACATTTTCCCTTGGAATTAAGTCCATCAAGGATATATCTCTCATTAAAACCTTACTAAAAAAATACCAGTAGAAAAGAAATCTTAGTGAAGGAAAAAGAGTACAATATCCTCAATGAGTGAACTTGGAACTACATCGTTAAAAACCTTATTATCGAAAAACTCACTAGGATAAAAACTTTGATCAAGGAAAAGAGAACACCCCCCTTTTGAAGTAACGCTTAAAATTAAATCTCATAATCAATGCATTTTAATTTTGTATACCACTTAACGAAGAAATAGGTAGTGACCCAGTCATTTGAACAAATAATTGAATATCAATTTCTCTCTATGCCACATTGGTCTTGTGTAAAGTTGTGCAAGTTTCTTCTAAGATAATCCAAGTGATATAGTTTGAGCATGTTGATTGATTTCCCTTAGCTAGAAATATTCATAAGCTTTGTGTATTGCATTAATTTCTCCATGACTTGAAGTAGTGGCTATGATCTATCTTGTGTATGTTCAAGATAAAAAGACTTTGTCTCTATAAGTAAAAGAAATCTGTTGATATTTGCCTTTATGCATATTTGAAAAATATCATGCATGCTAATACACTTCCAGAAAATATATGTGATCTATCCATATAAAAATTCATTAGAGTTTTCTCTATATAAATTAATTGACAAACAAACTTTTTGTTTGTTAAATGCTTAATTTCAGGTTGAGACACAAATTTTTATCCTTTTGAGATTTTTCATCTCAAACTATATATATCCTTAAAACTTTTATTGCTATAGGAATTTCTCCAGGAATTCGAATAATCAATTTACCCAAAAGCTACAATGTAGTTGTAAACGTCTTTATAACACAATATAAAATAGTATAATGTATCAAATCAAAAACATGATATATTAATAACATGATAGATCAAAATCATAACATATTTAGTTTGTATTCAAGAATATAGAAATTCAGAGCATGTCATGAATATACTATCCATCCATAACTCCATTTTTTTTTATATAAACACTTATTTATATCTCACGTGGTTTACATCGTCCAAGTGTCCAGACTATATATAGGTCCAAAAACTTTATATTTTACAAGTGAGTCAAGTTTAGTCTATAGGACTACTTTGACCAATCATTTATACATTGATACTCGTCAACGATTCTTAGTTCAAGATTCTCATTTTCATGCATAATGTGTAGCGCTGCATTACTTGCAAATATATTGTTGACAATAATTAATCGTTTGTTCCATCATTTTTTGTAGAGACATAGTCTATTATGATCCCATCATTTTTAGTGACTATTTATTTTTAAGTACCTCTTAACGTCTTCTGGAATTTCAATTATATCAAAAAAATTTACTATGACAAACGTCCTTACTATATCTATATCCTCTTCAATAAGAAGAGTATTATTTCCCTCCATAATATCATTTGGCCTCTTTGCCCTTGTTGTTTTGCAAAGATTTTTTTTTGAACCAACTGGCCTACTACCCTTTTGGCATTGAGTTTTTGCATTGACCAATTGTCCAATAGGGACATCAATTCATATTGGGGCATTTTCAACTGGTACAAAGGATTTAGTTATTCTTTTGTATCATAAAATAATGTATCTGGCAATTTATTTGCTATTATTTACAAATGTATAATTGTTTGAACTTCTAGGTCACATTGTCTTATGTGAGGATCTTAATAGAATAATATTGATATATTTCAATTTATTTTGTTTTCCAGTTGTCTACTCTCTCCCCCTAATATTAGAAACATTATTTATCATCAAATTGGCAATATATAAATTGAGCCTTAAAGCATCTCTCATTTGTATTTCAATACATTTAATTATAAAGGGAGAATTATATGCAACATATATCCCCAATTGTCTTTAGGGTCCCATTTGGAGAGATAACATGTGTAATTAAGACATATATTGCACCTCCAAAATTCTTAAACAAGAAATATTTGGCAGAGGCCAAAATAATTGTAGGAGAGAGAATTATTAGTAACTTGTTGGCCTTATAGATACAAGTGTTGTTAAATAGTATGCTTTCTACTAGAAATTGAAAGATTTGTTCTTATGAGCAAGCGGTTTAACAATTAACTGGAGGTCTTTTATAAGTTAATTACACTAGCCAACTCTCTCTCTCTCTCTCTCTCTCTCTCTCTATATATATATATATATATATATATATGAACATGAATAATTATTAGATGTTCAACATTTACACCATTGGCCTATAAGCTTAAAAAGCTTGAGAAATAAATTCACCAGGATAATTAAGATAAACAATTTTGATTGGATTATCAAGAAATTGTACTTTGAATAAATTAATTTGCGCAAACAATATTGCAAGCTCAAGGTTATGAGATCATAATGAGCACAAATGTGACCATTTTCATTGATGCATTTATTAAAATTATAAAATATTTGATAAGTCCACATGATGGATGAATTGATCCACATATATCACCTTGAATTCCTTCTGGATTTAAATCCAATCTTTGCTGGTGAATGCTATATAATTGTTTTACTTTGAGAACACACAATACAAGAAAACTCATTAGAATGAAGAATCTTTTGGCTCTTCAACAAGTTTCCATATGAGTTTTCAGAAATTTTATATATCCTTATTACGTCAAGATATCCCAATCAGTCATGCCAAAAGATAAAATCATTTGGGCTGGTAAACATCTAGTTTACAATAGCATATGTACTCATATTAGGACCATGGACCAGAAGAAAATATAAGCAAAACTTTCTAGTGCAACTTTCTTACCTAAGCATAAGTTTTAATATGAAGGTGCTCATCATTTCCCTCACTTAATATCATAATTAGAGCTATTAAAGTGAGCCAACTTGGCTCATCCTGTTGGCCTACCATTGGTTGCAGGTTGGAATAATGAGTTGGGTTGGCTCACTTTGCTAGTGAGCTAGGAAAATGCTAACCGGCTAAACCCACCAAAAAAAATAAAAAAAATAAAATATAAAAGTCTAAAACCATAAAAAATAGTTAAAAAATCCAAAAAATAATTAAAAAACCTAAAAGTCATTAATAAAATATAAAATATTTTACCAATACCAAATATATAAAAAAAATGAAAATAAAAACCTGTAAAAGTGAAAAAAAATACTACTAACTACCTAAGAAAGTAGGACATGGGATAAATGTGTACAAGTGAAAGAAAAGGAACATGAGTTGGGGCGAGCAGCTACCCACAAATGATAACAATTAATTATTAAAAACAAATACTACCAGCTACCTACAAATTAGAACCCACAAATGAAAGGAGGAGGGCACAGACAGTAGAAGTAGAACACAAATGTGGCGATGGAGCAAGAGGTGTGTCGGTTCGAATTGAAGAAGAAGGTGTGACGTGGATGGTGAAAAGCAAACAAAAACCGCAAAAGTGCATAACATTAACTGCAAACAACATAAGCAAGAACGAAGAAGGAGGGTGAGAATAAGACGAACAAGAAGCGTAGAGGTGTCAAACGGCTCAACCCGTCCGTTTAGACTCACCCGTAAAAACCCACCAAAAACGGGTGGGCGGACCCGCAAAATAAAATGGGTTGAAATAGTTAGCCCAGCCTATTTTAGGGTTGTTGCCAACCCGCTAAAACATAAAAAAATTCTTTAAAATATATTTTTTAATGTTTTCGAATTTTTTTTTAAAAAGTTTTTAAATAATATTTTTTATTTATGTATACCCAATTTTTCAAGGTTCATAACAACTATATACCAATTTTGATTAAAAAATATTATTGTTAATAGTATTTTTTGTGAGTTATGACAGTTTTATTTTTAAATTTTAACTTTGAGTGAATAGTGTCAATTAATAGGATTACTGTGTTAGTGAGTATACACATTTCTTATTTTTTTCTTTTTGGGTCCCACATTTCTTACTTTTTTTACCAATAAATTATGAATTTTTTCTAAAAAAAATAATGAGTTGCCCGTGAGCCAAGCGCACCCAACCTTCAAACCCGAGGATTAAGCGAAGTGGGTTAGGCGTGTCTAAATTTTTAGACGGGCTTAAAACTTCAACCCAGCCTCGAAAATGGTGGGTTTAGCGGACCAACTTGACACGTTTAGCCCCTATTGACAACTTTACGGGCAAAGGAGGAAGGGGAGGCATAGACCGAAGAGTAGAAAATATGGCATAACCAAGGAGAAGCATGTGGTGGCGGTGGCTATAAGAATAGTAGAGAAGTTAGGTGTATTTTTTTTTGAGTTTTGTGTCTTTAGTTTTAAGAGTTAGTCAAATGATCAATGGGTTTGATTTTGTTTGAAAAATGATATGAAAAAAATTTCCTAGGCCCACCAAGTTGTGCGCTAGTGCTAAGTGTGTGCAAACTATGAGTGAGTGGCCTAGGCCTAGATTGGAAAAAAGTGGGTTGGCCCATGAGCTAACTCGACCCAAGCATGCTTAACTCGTGGGTTAATTGGGTCAGGCCATTTCAACCCACTTTTATATGAGCCATAGTTTTAGCAACCCAATCCATCATTTTAGTAGGTTAGGTTGGCTCATAGGCCAAACCCACTTTTGACAGCCCTAGTTCACAATATGATATCCGTTTCAACAATATCTCTAAGACTCACTAAGTCTCTTTATTACTTTTATAACTAGTAGAGAATCATTTGTGTTTCTTTAGGAAACAAAATAATAGCTCTCCTAAAGCCTTCATTCATCTTACTATAAAAAATGATATTAATATTTCTAATTAATTTTTATTTCTTTGAGAAACATAACAGGAGCTCTTCTAGAGCATTCAATCATATTTGCACAACTAATAATCATGCTAAGATTTTATTTTCTCATTACAAAATGAATAGAATATAAGTGAAAAGAAACTTGTTGTGCTTAATCACTTCACAAAAAAGTAAATAATTAACAATCATGATATAATAGTGATATAAACACATGTATTACAAGTATCACGAAAATTAGAGCATATATTATTATTTCGTGATGTATTAATCACAAGAATACATAAGACTATCTTGTGACATAAAACGATAAAGTGAATGATATGCTAAATTTTAACAATATCACATAAAATATAATTAACAATTATAAAATATGTAACAAATAGCATAATTATATTTATTCATACTAAAAATAGTCAACACTAATTTTTTAAATAAAATATTACTCAAAAAAGTATCAAATAATACATTTAATAAACACTTTCTTTATTAGATCAAATATTGATATTTCTATCAAAATATTTAATGATAAAAAGATACATCCAAAAGACTTATATTAATCATGAAATGCTTTCATAATGTATCTTGGAAAAGATAGCTTCTAGCCTTTTCTCATTCTCCTTTAATGAAACCTGATAAAGATCAAACAAATGTCATAACGTACGATAGATATGTCCCAAATTTACTTTGATATCATGACGATAACTTTTATCACATTTGCTTAAGAAACTTAGTCACTTCTGGGTTATAATTTATCACATTCACTTCAGGAAATAAAGCAGAGTCAACTGAGCAAGTTTCATGATTTCTTTTTCTATGAACAACTCATTATTTTATCTAGTTATGATAAGACATATGTAATCAATTTATATGTGATATCTTGTAAAGCTCTTTCCTTAACAGTGCTATTGCAGGAGCATATTTGAGACATTGAAGGTCAAGCATATTTTTCAACATATATTTATCAATAATACAAGTGCGAGTGCTATCATAATAGGCTTTTGAAAACATTATCATTTTTTTTTATGATCACACCTCTTCTTTGTACCTTATAAAAAAAGATTAGCGGGATCTTTTAAAATATTTAGATTTAATCCTTTATAAAGGTAGTGAAGAAGAAAAATAAATAAACCCATTATATTATTTTCTTCAAAAGAATATAAGTACATGATATAAATACTCAAAACTTAAATAATATATTGTAAATATGCAAAATTATCATTGGAGATACATTCACTTAAATGAAATATGAAAATGTTCCTTCTAGGAAATATACAAATTTATTTTAGATTATAATATCACAAACATTAGGTGGTGTGCATAATATATTTATTCACTTCAGGGAATAATCTTTGACATATTCACTTTGGAATATGTAAATATGTAAATCTCCTTAAATAGATATATAAATCTATTATATATTTCTTAGATAATTTTGAATAATTAGGATGCATTCGCTTCAAGGAATGGTTATCCTTTATTTTTTGTATAATTCTTATTCACTTATGGGAATGATTATTATTCACTTATAGGAATGATTTTATTTTTCTTATAGGTACAATTATCACTCACTTCAGGGGTGATATTAGATGAAAATAGATAGAATAATATAGATCGAGTACATATCAATAAAACCAAATAATAAAAAAAATAAGTTAAAAGATTAATGCAATTAATAATTATTGCTTTGTGCAATTATTTTGGGATGTATCATTTTCATTTTAATAGTATCTCTAAGACCCATATAATCAAGATATTTTAACATCTAAAATTCGAGGCAAATCAATTTTTGAATTAAATATCTTGATTAGAGATTTCTGACCTTCATGTTCTCAACTAAACCATGATAGTAATACAAGAACAAGAATCGACCAAGAATTTACCACTGACCATGATGACCGTCAAGGATAATATATTGGGATTGCCCACGTAGGAGCTTTTCTATGCACGTGATCTATCTGTTCATTGGCATAGGAACGACTTGTGTGACTCTTGATTGGGGCGCTAATGGATGGTTCTCTCTTGCTACTACCAAGAACGAATTCAAGAAGGGGGATTGTTGTCTTTTACAGCCACTTTAGAATTGGTTGTTTTTGAAAAGCTAATTCGTGGTAATAATATGTCGTAAAACAATAATAATAGAGAGAATAATGAAAAGAAATAAATGAATGATCTTATTAATAATTTTAAAAGATTATTTTCTAATGAGTATACAAAAGGCTATTTATAATTAAATAGTGAGAAATATAATATCATATCAAATCATAATTAATTGTATCTGTCTAATATAAGCATATCTTAACAAATCAGTAAAAAATATAGATATTCATAATCAAATAATATTTCATAGTAGGTTGTAGTGTTTTATAACCTGATTATTATTAGACTTTATGTTTTCTTCATTGACCATGCTCTTTCTCATTATGTGCATCTTGTTTATATTGACCTAACAAATAAATTTAAAGGGTTTGCATTTTGGCAGTGGCTATTGCCACTTCATTTTATCTATTAACATTTTCACTCAATTAACTTTTTGTGTAGTTGTCCTAAATTGCCCTTTTCCTTTTCACAAATAGTAAACTAGTTATATATTGTTATTCTAATATAATTCAAAATCTTTATTATACATTTTTTAAAAAATTCTGCCCTAAAAAGTCATAAAAATAAATTGATATATAAATTGTAAATATTTTAATTAATTCAAAATTGTTCCATCACTCTTAGACATATACTGGTGTAGTGTGCAAAAGAAAAAAAGGTTTGAGTGACAATCTTCTCATAATATATGAGAATGAAGCTTAGGCACAACTTATGAATTGGGGCAGTTAAAAGGGAATACGAGTCCATATGTAATTTCTTATATTATTATATATGTAACAATAGATCTCATAGATAATTGAAACCTTAGCAATTATCTTTCTTGTAACTTATTAAATAAATGACTAACTTGATTTATTGTGCTACCTTATTTTTATGAAAGAAAATAATAAATTAAATTTTTTAATAATGATAGATTGAGGTAACGAATACTAGTATAATATTTTTAATTTTATAAATGTTAGATGTTATAATATTGGATATATAGGATATTGCATACATCTACATCAACCTAAAAGCTACATATATTATCAAAAAAGAAAATATAATATACTAGTTACGTTAATTAGTGGAAAAGTACCTTTTTTTCAAAATGGAAAGATATTTTTCGTGTATTATTTTTTTTTCAAAATACACAAATAATAAAATTTTAACGTAATCGCAAAAAAATATATTTTAGAAAAACTATATAAAAAGCTAATTGAATAGAACTGACAAAAGACAAAATAGAGCCACTTCCTGCATTTCGATGATGTACTTATTGGCCCCCAATGTCGTTTATCAAAATCAAAAGATGCAACATTATAGGAATTTGAATTTTGACAAATCCATGTTTGTGAGTTGCATTTAATAAATCCAAATATAGCAACATGTGTTAGTCTGAGCGGCAAAGTTCAGATCCCTCTGTCTCAAGATTAATTACACACAATATTGACTTCAATACGCATGAAATTAAATGATATTATATACAATATCTATCAATTTATAGAAATACGCACATTAGCCTCCTTTGAAATTTAGGTGATAAATACTCTTAAAGTCTTATATTATCTGAAATATGACAAAAAATATTCCTGTAAACACTGTAGAAGATATAAATGTAAGTGTTGGAGTGAAAATAAAAGAAATATAAAAAACAAGCACATAAAATTTAACATGATTCAGTATTCATTGTCTACATACACAATTTTACAAATCAATTCAAAATCTTTCACTTTTTGAAACTTTTAAACGGTTAAAGTTATAAACTATTTTTATAAATCTTTTCATTATATAGACAATTCTTGAAAACTACTTATGTAATAGATCACTCTCACTTTTGAAGAATAACCAAATCCAATAATTAAAAATGTCATATTTATAGACTACCAACACTAGCAAGATTTCTGCTTTTTATCGTTGTGGAAACTTTGAATTAAATCTCAAGAGTCAATATGATAAATCATGAAATTAAATATTTTATATAATATCACCAAATTTAAATGGAGATCAATATAATTTAACATAAAAAAAAACAATATAGCTGAAGGAGTTGCTCATATATATAGACTCAAACATAAGTATGATTAGTCTCATTCCTAGTGTCGAATGATATAAATATACGTATAGTCAGACCAAAATAAAATCCAGGTACGTTAGTTCGTTTAATTAGCTAGTATTCTGCTAATAACTGTACGATTTAAATTTATATTCTGCTTATCCCTTTTGTGTCTGCCGATGCATATAATGCTGTGCTATGGTTTCGAACTTGCGTAGTCACGCACATAACTTCCAGTAGGTGCAGTTTTTGGCTAAATTTTGGGTTTAGCCGAGTAGGTGTCAGTTTTGGAGTCGTTTTCTTATCTCCTATTATATTTCTATGCCACTCTTTTTAACCGTCAAACTCTTTCTAATTATAAAAAAAATTTAATAACTTTAGAGGTCTCTATAATTTAAAAATTTATAATTAAGGGTTTGAAAAATCTTCATATTATAAAAAAAATGTCAATCAAATCCATCCAATTTAATAATTTGTAACCAAGCCCCTATATTTTATAAAAAAATTTAATTAAATTCCTACATTGTACAAAAATTTTCAACCAACCTTAAAAGTTACGTTTGTTTAAAAGTTATTGTTATCTCAATTTTTACTTAGAGAATAAATTTATTGAAATTTGTTGATAATTGTGGGCAAGTTCTTATAATGGATTTGAGATTTTAAATTCAAAGTCAGAAGAAGAACATTACTATCAGTTGAGGAAGGTATTTAATGAATATGAAACCGTTTTGACACTTGGCAATAGGGCCTTGGTCTCTATAAATAGAAGTCGAATTGACCGTCCAAGGGATGGAACCATTTGCTTGGAAACACTCTACAACACTCAAAGCAATGATGCTCGTCATAAGTTATGGATAATTCAAGTAAATGTTCTTTCACCATTTCCTTTGCCTTTTTCGCCATTGTTTCTATCATTTTAAGTTCTTCATTCATTCTTCCTCTTTAGAACTTCTAGTTTTAGTCTCAACTTCATTTATGCGCTTTTATGTTATCGGCCCTTTAAGATTAGATTTCCATTTCAAATATTTTACTGTCATTTTATTCTATTTTACAATTCATCATTGTAATTGAATTCTTTAGTGTAATTTATCGAAAACCATTCACTTTTAAAAATTTTTAATTCTTAATTTGAGGAATTTAAGAGAAATACGTTTCAATTCCCTGAAATAAGATCTTGAATCAAATTATGGTCGATAATATATTAGTTGTCAAACAAAAACCACAGAAATTAGTTATATATATTTAGGAATTTGATTGAAAATTATGAATAATATAGGGACTTGATTGAAAATTTTTAAACTATAGGAATTTAATTGAAAATTTTTATATATTATAAGGAATTAATTATGAATTTTTAAATTATAGGGATCTAATTAAAAATTGAATGAAACTATAGGAACCTCCAGAGTAACTTTAGAAAATAATAATAATAATAATAATAATAATAATAAATTTTGTATTATTGATATATATAAGTGATAAATTTTGCAAACATACGACAAATCTTTCCACATGAAATTATATAGTTTATTGTAATTAAAAAGTGTTATCAGTAACAAATTAAGAGTTTCTTAACTCGTTATGAAATTTTAATTCAATTTTAAATAGATAAAATATATAATTTAGTCATAATTAATATAGAGCTCTTTCATAATGGAAATTAAACATAGAGCTAACTAAACTTTCTTAATGAAGCTGTCATAATGCAAGATTGATAAGGAATAATGGCAATGATAACGAATATAAGGACTAAATCAAATGTCACCCACTGATGCCTTTAATATATATGAGGCCCCTCTATCTCTTCTCTGATCTCATTGTAAACAGTAAATAAATCATGAGCATCCTTTGTTAACTTTTCATTTCTTCATTTTTAATCTTTTACTTTAGGAAGAATCATTAGGAGATGGTGTTATGTCAACCAAGGTGGCCACTGGTGTCTCATATTATCATCTATACAAAATATCAGTCGCCTTTTATTTTCTCCTTTGGTGTGCTATTTTTCTCCTTGCGTGTGAAAAAGTAAGTTTGGATGTCAGTCATCATGGCTGATCCTACCATATGTTGACTTCTCCAATTCCAAATTAAGGGCCCTCTTTGTCTGATATGCATCTAATAATTCCTTTTCTGTTATATACCTTTGGCCTGAACGATTAGCTAGCATCAATTTTGGCTTTACAGCCAAGAATAACAGTTCAAATTTACACTGTAATCGCAACCACTTTCAAATGGGCAGAAAGTTATGACTTGTGATCATTTATTTAAATCTTCTATGGCGTTAAAGTGGGTAAATTTTTACTATTTGTCACCAATATGCCATGTGCCAAGCCAGTGGAAAAGCTTAAGCTTGTTTAACTTTTCAATTTTCATTTCTTATCGGTTAGAGAAGGAAAAAATCGATATCAGATTCACAACATGAAAATTAAAATTAAATTACATTTTAAGGAAAGAAAATGCACTTTATTACTTACAAAACTACATAAATGATATATCCTTATTTTACTATTTTATGTACAAACTCACTTCAAACTGAGATCTTATCAATAATACAAATATCTATCTTATATTTATGTTGATTAAATTCATTTCTCTTAATATTTATACATCTACATTTTAGTTGTGTAACATATGCAAGGTAGAGAGTAAGAATAAAGAAGTTGAGCAATTAGTATTTTTCACATAAAAAACATGAATCTACTTTTCCTTTATCTCTTTATATCTTTTCAGTTTGTCTTGGATTGCTTTGACAAATTGTGCAAGTGCACGTGAGGTTCCAACCTCAGTGCTTCCAGCCTTCCGCACTCACACCAGCATAATTCATCGAGGAGAAATTTTAAGATACCTTTTAGAGTGAGAAGTTTTGCATCATTTATCATTTTAGATGTAACATTCATCTAACTATATTGCATTAAAAATGCAGAAAAAGTATTAGATAATGATGACTCATAAAGTTTATGTGTTGATTGATAATTAACACAAACAAATTAAAACATTTTTCTTGAACCGATAATTACTATCTAAAAATTTCTTCGACCCAAAATTTATTAAGAATTCTAAAAAATCTATTAGATAGATATAAATTTATTGACTCACATTTAGATATGCTTACAATAAAATTAGTGAAACTTAAATAAATAAGTTTATTTTAAATAAAATTGATGGGACACATCTTTATGATGACTGATTTTAAAAAATGAGATGATAGCTAAGAATCTTCCATCATTCCAAGCATGTCTAAAGCCTATATCATGTCAGCACCCCAACTATGAGCTTAAAAAAATTGAAATTAAGATCAAGTATAGCTTACAACAAGACTCAGTGAAGAAAAGAATTATGAATTACTCTGAATTGAGCTCTAGAAACCAAGATGACATTAATTACAATGACTTTTCTTTGTTTTCCATTTACTAAAAAACTACAAACAAAGACCATTGGCAATGGCCATATTTGTTTCTACATTAGTAGTTTCATAAACGGGAAGCTCTTCTTGGTACCTTCCAGCTCCAATTATGTGATCTAGCTCAAACAGGTCAGAACTTGAATAACTCAAAGCATCACAATCTTCATCATCCTCCTCCTCCTCCTCATCATCATAATCATTATCTCCACCATTATGATAATAACCTCTAAAACCAATTTTACCATTACCCTTATCAGAATCATGGCAACCCTTCATAACTCCAATATTATTTTCCTTTGCCATGACACAATTTTTATTCAGCTCCTTTATTGAAGAACTCCTTGCAATCTTTCTAACACTACTATGCAATGGCAACAAACTTGGATCGTTCTCATAATTGCTGTACCTCTGGCAAGAGGGTAATTGATGATGAGAATCCTCTCCAAGGATCACGCTAACCGGGTAGAACCTCACAGACCTTTTCACTCCATTGCTGTTGTTGTTGTTCCCTTTTCCCGAAGAAGGGGTTTTGCTCATGCAAGACCTTCTTGACAAGGAAGAAGAAGCTGTTGATGAATTAGGGAAGAAACATGGGGACTTGGATTTGTGCTCAAAAGTCACATCTTCCACAGCACCAACATAGCACATTTTGGCCTTCTTCACGTTCCCTGAGTTGAATATAGAGCTCAAGAAGCTAGCTATTCGGCTTCCCGGTGAGATGGGGTGCCTCACTTTTTGGTTCAATTCGCCATAGATTTTCAAGGCTCTTAACTTTGTCCTTGCAAACCTAGTACTAGTACCACCCTCACGTTTTGGCTTCTGCTGGTGCTGGTTGTTCTTCTTCTCTAGAACGTGCCTTATTATCTCGGGTTTGGATGATCTTGGTCTTGGTTTGTGGTTGTGGGTTGTGTCTGTTTCTGAGGATGAAAAGAACACACTAGTGCCTCCATAGCTAGATTCTGAGGATGTTGAGGTAACTGAGGAGTTCATGATGAATTGAGAGCTGTGTTTGCTTTGCCTCTCAATCCAATCATCTAGCATCACTGATGAACGGCGAAGGTTCTTCATTCTCTCCTTCTTGTTGCTGCCACTTTTGTCTACTACACAAGCACCAATATGGTTGTTGTTGTTGTTGTTGTTGTGCTTGAGGCTGAGATTGATGTGTTTCAAGGTGGTGTGGTTATTGTTGGTTTCCTGGAAGAGACCCAGTTGCTGGTCCTTGTCAAGGTTTGATTTTGATTCGTCAATTGAGCGGTAAATGGAGTCTAGGAGGCTAGAGGAGAAAGATGGGGTTCTTTTCCTTTGTGGGTAGGTTAACTTCTCCATGATGTACATGCTATATGTGTGTGTGTGTGTTTGGTTCTAGTGCAAAGTACAGTGAGAGAACATGAATTTATAGGGTGGGGGAATGAAAGCAGAGGAGATGTTGTTGGAGGGAGAGGGAAAAGCGTGTGTGTGTGTGTGTGTTTTGGTGATGGGGGAGAGAGGACAGTGAGGTTTAGTTTAAGGGTTGTGAAGAGCTGTGATGTTGGGGTAGGGAATGTCAAAAGCTGCAAAGGGAAATTTTATAGGATGCAACTAGATCATGTGAGAAACAGAGGAGAGATCATGTGTGATTTGAGGTTGGAATAGAATAGAGAATAGAGAAGTGAGAATTGAGAGTGGAGAGTGGAGAATTATTTTGTGACAAGTGACAATGTGGGTTGGGATTGTGTTTTTATGTGTCTGTACGCAAGCATGATTAGGTGTTTGTAGCTACAGTGAAGTGTGTAGCTTTAGGTAAACATACACATTTAATGGGAAATACCACTTGCTAACAGCACTTTAAGCCATCGTTTGGATCGCAGACAATTGATTGAAGAAAGAGGGAAAAGAAAACCGGAGAACAATGACATTTTTTTTAGGAATGATTCTTCCGCTAGAACTTCCTAAATATCTTCTTCCTTATCAATAAACAACAATTGTTTACTTCTTAAAATCCTAAAATATTGATTTAATCTTTTGCCTAGCTCATTTAGTAGTTAGGCATATTATTAGGAGGAGAAATTCTTAGATATATTTAGCATTACGTGAATATATTTCATATTAAAGGTCTAAAGTTATTGTAAAAATATTATACATCAAATATTTCTCTCTTTTTTAATTGAAAAGTCTCACTTCTAAGACTTTGAGCGGTTAACAGGACAACCCTTTCCCAAATAGCTCCCAGGTTTCAAACCCCTAAACTTGAGTAAAGTTTGGACTCAATCCACTTCCATTGAGCTAGCCCCCATTGGATGTTTTATATCTATGAATGAGGTGACATTTTACACAGGCCATAGGACCTGTCTTTAACTTCTACTTTTAGCTAAGGTGTCACTTTATTAGGAAGACAGAAGAATATATCCATATACCCTCTTGGTGCATGTAAGAAATTTATGCTTTAGAAGTTTGTTTAGGAATCCATATCATTACTTTTTTTTCTTTTTAACAAAATTCCAAATGGATCCCTCTTAAATTTTGTGTAAGACAGATTAGTTCCTCTAGAAAAAAAATACCCAAAGAAGTCCCGATAAATTTAAAAGTTGGATAAATTGGTCTTGTTAGAAAAAAAAAAAGAATAAATTAGTCTCTTAAAAATCATGAAAAGTTCAAATTAGTCCTATAGAGACTAATTTTGCCAATATTTTTAATTGTTAGGACTTTTTTTTTTGAGAAACCAATTTATCCGATGTAAAATTCAAAGGGACCAATTTGGAGGTTTTGTCCTCTTTTTCCCTCTCATTAAGATAGAAAAGAAAAGTTGAGAGAAAGAAAAACTATTTGTGGCACTCAAATAAAAACTTTTCTTCAATCTAATGAAAAGAATACAATGGGAAAAATGAGTTTTTGATGTAAATTTATAACTTGTATCTTGAGGAATTTTTACGCAAATAAAATATAAAAAAATATTAATTACGCGAATAAACGAAAAAGTTGTTAATTACGGATATAAACCGTTTTAGGTAGACATGAATACGTAAGGGTCCTTGCGTATTCAACAAGAGCATGAATACGCAAGGGACCCAGGCGTATTCAAGCATATATTAAATACGCATGGACCCTTGCGTATTCATGCCGTTTTTGAATACGCAAGGACCCTTACGTATTCAGTGACCTATATATATGAATACAACGTCCATTTGCACGTCCCTTTCACTATTCTGCTTTTATCTCTTAGTCCCTTTCACTATTCTGGCTTTCATCTCTTAGCAAATATTGTGTTCTTAGCCTACTAAACGATGGCAGACTTCTATATCAATTAGATGAGGATCATATTAGCGCTAGACCTACGTTGGTATTTAGTTTCTTTATTATTTAATTTTCATTATTATTCTTTATTTCAAAGGTCTATTAAATTAGTTTTAGATACATATGTTTTATTTGAAATGATGCTAGTTTGACTTAGTTTAGTTATTAGGATACTTTGAGTTCAATAAAGTTAAGTGATTATAGTTTAGATATGATATGTTTTATTTGAAATGATACTTTAGTTTAACTAAATAATTAGTTTAGTTATTAGGATACTTAGAAACTAAAATGTAACTGATATAACTAGTTTCTTATTATCTATTTATTTATGTTGTCTCGTAATTAATTTGGTTTAACAATTTATTGTATGTTTTATTTGAAATGATACTATTAGTTTAACTAAATAATTAGTTTAGTTATTAGGATATTTAAAAACTAAAATGTGACTAATATAACTAGTTTCTTATTATCTATTTATTTATATTGTCTCGTAATTAGTTTAGTTTAACAATTTATTGTATATAGTGATTGATTTAGTTGAATAATCTATATTAACAAGTAATTAATTTAGTTGAACTATTTATTTTATCTAAAAATTACTCTAGGGTTAATATTTATTTTACCTAGCAATTAGTTAGGATAATAAGTTGTTTCATGTATATGTTTATGTCTAATTAACAAGTATTTAGTTTGTAATTATGGTGATATTTATAGAATTTCAAAGCATATATATGTCTAGCGTTACTTTTTAAAATATAATGTTTATTTTTTTATAGGTTAATATAGGTTGTCAAATAATAATGTAGTAGTTACTTAGTAATTTAAAACAAAATTACTTAGTTGATACCGTTTATTTTTTGATTTACAAATTGTGATTTATTTAGTCTAGGTTTATATTAATTATCATGTTAATTAAAATTTGTGCAAGCCAGAGAGTGTTACACCCTAGGCGCTGCGCACCAGCTTTGCATCCTTGATGGAGTACTACCTTAGGCAGACTGGATTTTGGGAAGTTGCCCAATTTGGCAACTTCCATTACGACTTTGCTCATTAGCGCCCTTGTGGAGAGATGGCGCCAGAGAGCCATACTTTTCTTCTGCGTATGGAGAGTGTACTATCACTCTCCAAGACGTGGCCATACAGCTTGGATTGCGGGTCGACTGGGCGCTGTCAGTGGGAACATAGGAGCATGGGAGAGATGGCGACATCAGAGTGTCTGGATATATGCTTGGACTTGCTTGGTGTAGTGCCAGAGCCCAGCATAGACATGGGTCATATGTTAAGTTGACTTGGCTCACCAACACTTTCAGGACCTTTGATTTTCCTCTAACGCATCCGAGATTGTTGTTCAGCTTGGACCCTGGCATATTTGTTGATATTGATTGCGGTTTTTATGCTTGACAAGTCATCATCGAGTGTCCACTTGAAGTGGCTACCCCTTCTACGAGATCTTGGCGAGGCAGGAGTTATAGCTGGGATCGGTGGACTCGCATGTTTATACCGCAGCCTCTGTCCGGTGTGAAACACCCCGTTGTTGACTTTGCGGGATGTGCAGCACTTTTGCTATCCTGGGCATACTATCGGATCCCCATACACCCTGACATGACAGTGGGATCACATTTCCTCTAGGCTCAAGGTATACATTTTACAATGATGATGTGTTATTTATTCATATATAAGTTTGTTTGTACTTGTTTTAGCGCAATGAATTTGTTATATGACTTTATTAATTTCAGGTGGTTGGACTTAGGATTTCATCCGACGGGATGCCCGTCGTTGGTGGACTTCAGGGCACGGTGGATGCCATACCCATTGATGGGGTAAGTGGCATTAACATAATAATTAACTAAGTTCTACCCAATTTGATGATGTTTAGAGCTTAACTTAACTTTTCATTAATTGCAGTTTCAGTGGACTCGTACGAGGATACGAGCGTGGTTGCTGTCACCCTACACATGTATATGCAGGTTTGGCCTGGGCCTCCGCACCGCCCACTCCGCTTTGAGATCGTGGAGTGGCACCAGCCCGATCGTGTTATGCGGTTCAATGCTGCCCATTCCACGTGTGCCCTCAACGTCGAGAGACTGCATGCCATTGATGGTCGTGGGAACGACAAGGTTTGGTGGCCCGAGTACCATGCACAGTGGCACGTCTTCTGGATGCACTGAGCGATCTGTGGTAGGGCTCATGCGGACAGTCGACCATTAGCCGAGTACCTAGCATGGTATAGTGGTGTTGCACGGAGGTTTTTATCTCCCGACACCAAGTGCAGGATCCCGACTATCGGAGGTGCCAGAGAGCTACCGATGGATCCAGGGCCAACACCTTTTATGGCCCAGCCCTTGGGTGCTCCAGAGGCAACGACAGTGGCGTTGTCTCGAGCTTGCATTCTGTCATCCAGCTTTACGACGAGGTCTAGAGAGAGGACGTGGCGAGGTGATGTCTAGAGAGATGATGATGGTGGTGGTGGTGGTGATGGTGGTGGTGCTGGTGGGGATGGTGGAGGTGCTGTGGTGGAGGTGGTGGGGATGGTGGACGTGCTGGTGGTGGTGGTGGTAGTGGAGATTAGGGGGCTCATATTGCTACATCCCCACTATGGATGACTTATTCGGGTGGCATTAGTCAAGGAGTTCGATGGGTTGCAGCCTTTCCTGATGCTCCCACGCCCCCTCATCTGGTAGCTGCATCTGCCAGTTTCTGGGCATCGACCAGAGATGGATTTGAACATGCCCAGTTATGATCTATTCGAGATGAGCCACTACGATGTTACACCTCCCGACCTCGTCCACGAGCTACACTATTGGCAGACATTTGGACCGTCCACATTACATGTCCCTATCCAGGAGGAGGAGGTGATGATGGTGAGGCTTGTTTCCTCAGAGAGACCTGACGTCGGGTTCAGCCTTGGATTGTCACTCGGGTGTGAACTCCCAGCGCCTAGGAGAGATAGGGCTTGTGGAGATGCTTAGTTATTTTGACTCTGGATTATTATGTACTTATTTGTAAATAACGTGTAAAGTTTGATATTATGTACTTATTTGTAAATTTCATGTGTAAAGTTTTATTATCTATGGACCATATTTTATTACCTATTTGCTGTTATTTTTATTATATGTTAATCGATTTAAATCGAGTTGTGTAATATAAAATTTGGAATTGGAACATAAAATCCACATTATAGACAACGAAAAGAAACATACTTGTGCATGGATATGAAAGTAGCGTAAATACAACAACAAAAACATAGTTAAAAAATACAATCCAACACATATAGAAAACATAATAATAGTAAATTCAGCCATGGTGGGATGAGGATGAAGCTAGTAAGGTTGGACACTTTCTTCTGGTGTGACCTTCATTTCTGACAGTCCACATCGCTTTGGTTGGGTCATCTCAACTTCGTCCATTTCATTGCGAATTCTTGTAGAGAGGATGGCCCTCATTAGATCTCTTGAGTGCTGGATCTGATATCGGAGCCCACTGTATGGAGGCCAGAGATGCTCGTCTGATTGGTGTAAATTCCAATTTATATACCTTGTCCACCCACTCCATACTATACACAGGATGAGTAAAATACCCCCATTCAACTCGTGCGGCGTGACATACGGCAACTGCATGACGGCATGGGAAATGCAATGCCTGAACGACCTACAGCACATCGTCGCTCTCCCAAATGCACCCTATAATCCTATGTGATATGTTCCCCTCTTTTGAACCAAACATGAAATCATATCTCGTGTGAATGGGACAACAGACATTTTGTTCAAATATTGCTTGCTTTCATCAATCGCAACAGACACCTTACCATTTTTGTCCCCCTGAATTTGGGCCCCCGTGAACCCCCTTCTCAACAAATAATTTAGCAAGACGGAAGTAGGTGGACTTCACTATGGTAGTAATGGGCAGATTGCGGGTTCCTTCATCACAGCATTTATTCACTCGGACAAGTTGGTTGTCATATGGCCAAACCGACGACCCTTATCAGGATATGGGCCCATTTTTCACGTGGAATTTCGTCAGCCCATTGACACATATCAGGATCCTCATCCCTCAGGCCATAATAATATGCAAAATCTGCATGGGTCTTTGAATATGCCGCATTTATAAGAACTCTCTGGCATCTTTATTCTTAAATCGCACGGCAAAGTTAGAAGCAATGTAACGAATGCAATATACATGATAGGCCATCCAGGGTGCCATCCACTACCCTTCGCCTCTATAGCGATATGATTGATACATGCCTGCAGAAAACAATAAGAATACCTTCTTGAGGTGTCATATGTCGTCGAAGATTGGTCAAGAAAAACGACCATGCTTCTTTTGTCTCCCCTTTGACCACAACAAAAGCAACAGGCAAAATATTAGAGTTACCATCCTGCAATGGCCATCAACAATGTGCCTCCATATTTCCCATAAGAGAGTGCCATCAATTGAAATAAATGGTTTGCACCATTTGAAGGCCTCGATGCATGGTGGAAATGACCAGAATACACGGTGGAACATTTGACATCTAGGATTAACAATGTCACCCACATAATATGGCTTTGTCAATAAATGAACCGTGTACCTAGCATTTCCAAGAAAATATATCAATAAATAACAGCCTAAGTAATAAAAAATGTAATCAACTTAATGATAGAATAATTTAATCTTTATTATCACCCCAAAATAAACTAACAATTTAACTAATTTACAATCACAGTTAAAGTAATAACCACTAAACTAAATTAAACTCATATTACTAATATTATGTCACCTAATTACTATATAATATTATGTAAAACATAAAATAATTTAAAAATTATCGAATTGATAATTACCTGGCATGTAATGCTGCACACCTTGTAACCACTTCGGAGAAATGTAGGATTCTTCCAGTTCCCATAAATCTTAGCAATTGCTTTCTGTTTTGCAATCCATACCTTCCTGTAAGAAATATTGAACTTGAAAGCTAACTCCACATGTCCCTGAACTCTCTAATTGATACTGTTGGATTCGCCTCAACCATTGGAAAGATACTCGTACAAATAATATTACTATCTAACTGCTGTGTTGTTCAAGAACAGAATCAAACTCACACGTGTGTCTTCCGTTATACTTTCAGACTTCCCATACCTGCCTTCTGCGAAATGTAACACGTATGCTCCAATTACATCCATTGCCAAACTTCACACATGTGCATTGGTATTTTGTTTGACCAGACTCATAAACCTTGAATTGGACTTTTCTTCTGAGACTGTAATTCTTGATTGCAAACAACACAGTCCCCCTTGTTGAAAATTGTTGCCCGACTTCAAACTCACCTTCACCTCCAACCACTCTCGCAGGAGGCCCGCAAAGCTATTTTCAGGCATCGCATTCATATTTATCGAAGAATAGTGACTAGGATATTCTTGTGATACGACTAGACTGATATGCGTATCACGTGTATCCTCATCACTATACTCATTATCTTCCTCCAATACAATCCCATCTCTTCCTCCTCTTCTTCATCCCTGATCTACGTGAAAGTCAAAACCCCCAACACCCACATGTCTAGTTGATGGCCTTGCATCTTGCACAACCATTTTGCAAAGCTTGGACTACGAACTAGTGGATCCTGGGCCACCACAAGGTGCGTACACCCATGTTGCTCCAGTGTTTCATTAATTGATGTATGAGGAGTAGAACCAGGAGAGCTCACATCACACTCATCTAGAATGACGAAAATTTCCATTATTTGAACCTCTGAAACTGAGCTTGGAATTTAAACATGAGGCTCATTTCATTGTCAACATATGGGAAACTGCTACTTTGCCACACCACCCCCAAATGATATAGGTAATCTATAAAACATCTGGCTAACCCGTTTGTAAGGACCTATCTGCTCAAGTATTTTGTTTTGCAACTCTAAAAAACTTATATACGGACTAACAATGACACCAACTGGTCTCTCACTATAAAATCTCACTCCCTCATTTACCGTGTTTTCCATTTTTCCATCATAATGAACAAGAATAAAACACTCGCCATTTTCTCACACTCAACAACACTTTTCTTCACATACCTTAATGAATGAACGAGAAATAAAAGTGGCCAATTGAATACGTAAGGTTGAAGCAAAATGTTAACACAAAGAATACGTAAGGATCCATAGCGTAGGTAATATGGCCATGAATACGCAAGGGGCCCTTGCGTATGTTGTATGGGCATGAATACGCAAGGCCCTTGCGTATTCGCGCGCATAATTTTAGCCAATTTCCGTAACTAATCTTTTTTCTGTTTATTTTCGTAAATAATGTTTTTTTTTTGTTTTTCCGGAAAAGAGCCGTATCTTGAAGTCTTTTTATATTGTTAGCAAGAGTGAGAAGTTTAGGGCATGTTTCCTTACTATTTCCATTTCTTTTATTTTATGTGTTTTTGTTTTTAAAATTTTGTGAAGTAAATACTATAAATGATAAAAACAATAAAATCTTGTTTGTGATTTTCATTCTTTTTTTTTTTTACTATTTCCTTCATATAATTTTGAAAATAGAAAACACAATAAATGAAAATTGAAGCCTTGTTTTGAGAACACAATTTTTTATTTTTATTTTCTATTTTGTGTGTTGTCTGTTCTCATAATTTTATAAATGAAATAGTGAAAACTGAAAATTAAAATTAAAAACTAGATTATGTAATTTTAACTGTTTTTTTAAAACAAACCGGAAACTATTTTTTGAAACTAAAGTGACTCTGTATTACACATTTGAGCTCCCATTTTTTTTTACCCATTTCTACATTGAACTTGTATAATTACTCAGACTTATAATATAATCAAAGAGTAAATATTTACTCAGGATTTGAAAGAGAATGTGACATCTAAGTTAGTCTTAACCGTTTTTTATATTAAATGCATTGATAAAAATTGAATCAACACCAAATTAATCTCTGAATATTTTTATATCAAATATATCATTAAAAGTTAAATATGATATTATTTTGGTCCATAAAAAATGTACATGATACTAAATTGTTCTTTGAAAACTAATATTTTATTAAAAATGGAGAGACTTATTTGATATAATATACATCTTTTAAATATCAAAGTGATGTTTTAATTTTTAAGGATCTATTTGATATTAAAAAATTAAAAATTAATGTGAAGTCACATTTTAACTTTTGAAGATATGTTTGAAGTAACTTAAATTACATGTTTTCTCAACTAACTAAATGATGGTCTTCTTGTTTTTGCCAAGGAAATAATGTTTTTAAAATTGATTATTATTTTTTTCGATCCAGATTTTAGGGCTCATAATAGAATTTGGTGGGTTTTTTTTTTAAAAATTTTGAGTCCTTCTGATTTGGCTGAGCCGAAAACACGGCATAGCTCTTTTCTCATTATAGCTTTCCAAACCCAAATTATGTTGACCAAGAAAAAGAAAAAAACATTATAAAAAAAATTAGAAAACGAATAATAAAAAATCCCCCAAATGGAAAGCTCGGTTTTTTTTTTGGGTAAAAAAAATGTAAATCTGTTGTAAAAAGAAATGTTCCTTTTTTGGGCCAGATTGTGAGAGGAAATGATAGACTCTGGGCTTTCTCTTAGCCCATGTGTTAGCTAGGAGTTGGCTTTGTTTTGACTTTCTCCGTTTCTCAATAGCTATCCAGTTATAAATGCACACTAAATTAAGGTAATAATTGAGAAGAAGTCAATATTAAAAAAATTTTAAGCAGTTTACTAAATTATCCTTTGACGTTTAACTCCACATTTCTCCTCATTTTCCACTAATTTCTCTCTCCTCTCTCTCTCCTTATTTAATAAGGACATTTGCGGAAAAAATAATTAAGACTGCAGAGTTTGTGAAATGTACAATTATTTTAGATAAAATGCATTTCTAAAATAGACAATTATTTGAGGAGGAGGGAATAAAATCAAATTTATCAACAATAAAAAGATTTGAAAAGGCTCATAATGGAATTTGGGCAAGCTTTAACTCTAGTCAATCGACCAAAAACATAAAATGTGTACGAGGATTGAGTTATGTTATTTATACTCACCATATATAGAATACTGTATCAACTTACATCTCATTCATCATTTGATTGTAAACCTTATTCAAGTTCTTCACATTCAATCCAATAATATGAAAATTAGTCATTGTGTCTCATGTATAGTAAATATAAATAATATTTTTTCAAGGGAATTTGAGCCAGCTTTAACTCTTGCAGAGGGAATGGGTAAGTGGTGAACAAAAAGGGTGGGGCCTTTTACTGGTGAATGATATTCGATGACTTGCAAAAATAAAAAACCAAAAAGGAGGCCAAAGAGAAATATTTTCTTTAACACCTACAACTTGAGAAGTGTCACACTTAATTTATTACCCTTAAATTATGTGTGCCCCTCACTTCAAGTAAAATGGTTTTGTTTTTCATCTTTAGATTTGGACGAATATCAATAGACATCTCAATTTATGTGGTCCGAATAACAACAATCAAATCAAAAATCAACTAAAAGAGAAGAAACATTTAGGTCATTAATTGTGGTCCTAGAGTTATCCGTCTACTGCCGGAAAAAAAACATTACTTGTTTGAAAAGATTATAGATGCACGCAAGGCTTGAGTTTAGTTTTTTGTTTTGATTTTAAACTAAACATTATTTAATGAGTTCAATTTTGATACACTAATTGTGTTAAATTTTTTTTATGTAGTTCTTCAATCACATTTTGTTACATCAATAAATATGATTGACTCTATTTCATTCCTTCAAAGGTCATATACATGAAAGAATTTAATTTTATGACAATGTAATACATTGTTAGTGCATTTAAATTAAATCCTTATTTGATTATTAACAAAGTCATTTCTATATAGGTTAAGATAATGAGTTGTCTATTGAGTATTAGACCTACCCTTTATAATAATCTACCAATTTGCATATTTGTTATAAGTATCAGATGATCTACTGATTAAGGGTAGGTTTGGTAATACTTTTTAGAGGGGTGTTCTAACTTATGAGAAACATAAGTCAATTTTTTCAATTTAGTAAATAAAAAAGTTTAGATGCTTTTGCTCATGGTTTTTAAAATAAGGGTGCTTTTGAAAGCCCTTCATAGGGTGCTTTTCAACGCTAACTTTTCTCTAAAATTTAAAATATTAATATGACCTTATTCTAATTAATGATAATAAATGTATAAATTATACGTTTAATATCCATATCCATTATTGTTATTTTGGATATTTGAAGTATATTTACCAAACATTATTACCGTGGCTTATGCTCATTGAGAGTAACCTTTGCATTATTTTACCAAACAATGTTATTATGCCTTTTTGAAATTAGCTTTTTGAGTGCCTAAAGAACTCAGTAGTTTTTTCAGAGTTATAACAATACCAAACCAAGACTAACTAGTATTCGTCTTGTTCTTGTCTTGTGTTTCTTTTGGATTCCATTAAAAAATATTCATTAAAATTAGGTTTTTAATAGAATAAAACAAAATGACTTTAAAAGTTTAGGCTTTAAAAATTATTCACAAATCTGATTTTCCTAGCCAAATATTCTAAAAAGAGGGAAAAAGAGACTTTCTAAAACTACACTTTGAACTGCTGTTAATTTTTTCTTTTGTTATTTTTTTCTTCATCCAACTTTATTATCTGATGCTTTCATACGAAGTTATAGATTGTCGCGTTTTCAACCATAGGGTCCAGGTGGGTGATAAAGACCCTCTCCTTCCTTAACTAGTGTTAATGGTTCGATCATCGTCCTAAAATGAAGATTTAAAACTCTTCCATCTAGCCCTTCAATGGATTTATAGTACATGGAGGAATTAATCATTGCATCTAATAGTGAATACTTTGGAAAACTAAAAAAAAATATTGTGATTTTCTACCCTCCACTCTTTATTCTCCTACCTTATCTCCCATCCCCGCAATTTTATTTCTTTCGAGTTTGTTCTTGTAATTGATGCCCCCATCTACTAGTGCACTGACAAGCTTTCCAGTTATAGAGGGAAGATAATTGTAGTCTTTAACTCAAGTATTCCAAAACCAAGCATTTAGATATCATCAGTATCCATTATGTGTTGCGCCTAATTTTTAGGCCATCTATAGCAACCCTATAAACGATCATGGCTGCAAATTTATCTCACGTTTGATTTGTTGTTTTTATTTTTATCAACTGTAGGTCTAAAAGCCCAAATAGAACCAGAACTAAACAAAAGTTATATGAGGGAATACTACAACTTTCAAGTCAACATTAAAACTCTTGGATAGAAAACTACGTAAAAGGCTGATAAAAGACAAAATCAACAACTTCACCATGACCACCGGTTTGGCAGCTGTTCATTTCTCTGAAGACGGTTTAGCCATAGGAACATGAATTGCGTGGACCAACGACAAAGTTGAATGAGTAACCTGATCACTATTTTGACAAAGTGCCAAGGCACACGATGAAACCATGAGCAAACGCCAACCGTAAACCATTGTAATTGAGCATCTTACCAATTTCACACTGAAACACATAAAAACATTGCCCAAGGGTTCTCTAATAATGCCACACACGAAATATTATTTGGATTCATTATTTGAATTTCGTGTCATATATTGATCTTGTACCACTTAGTTTTAAACTCACATCTCATCCAATAATAGATTAAAGTGCATTGGAGATGTCAAGCCAAAAATTTTGAAGGAGAGGGCTAAATTAGTTAATATAAAATAAAATAAATTATTATATAGAAGTATAAAACGAGTCATTATATAGTATTTTTCATACAAAGTATTGGTAAATTAGTGTTTCTTTCATCATTTATTTTCTCTTTTCTATTAATAAAAGAGTTAAAAATTTTCTTTTTAAACATCTTTTAGGTTTAACATAAAAAAAACATGCATATCAATGTATTATTTAATATCAAAATAGAGCATTGATTATTTAATATCAAACTAAGTGAATAGAATGAGTTAATAAGAGAAAAATCTTTAAAATAATATTTTAGAAATATTTATATATTCTATACTTTTATATCATATGTGTTACTATATCAAAAAAACTTTTATTATTTATTATGTATTCTATTTATAGAGAGAATAATTTCACTTACCTTTTATTATTTATTTGGTTAACCCTCATCCCCCTCTCTCTGTCTCTATACGTCGATGATATCCCATAAAATATAAATATAAATAACAGTACTCTCTCTCCATTCTTTTGAATTGAGCCATCCAAATTCAGCTTCGCCCAATGCTCAGTGGGGGCCACCCAACCCACCTGAGTGATCGAGAAGCTAGCAATGCCATTCCTCATTGCTTGCAAGATGGAGATAGCATTGTGAACACTCTCTCTCTTAACTTGACCAAGAACGTCATTGAAGAGTGCATTTGGGTCTATATGAAGAAGTCCTTCAAAAATAAATTTGTTCCGATGGTGCCATAATTCAAAAACAAATAGAACCAAAGTAGAGCGGCCAACTAACCCCCTTGGAAAATTTGAGTTCCTTCTTTAAGATCTCTTGCTAACCAAACATGAAAAGGAGGAGAGAAGAAATCATCAAGATAAGAACTAATGCTAGTGTTTGTGATAACAGATACCTTTCCACTCACTAGATGAGCAAGTCTTGTGACTAACATTCGGTATCAAATTATCACCACATGTGTACTTACTCCGCATTACTCGCCACACTTTTCTAACCCCTCATTATCCCCTGGATCAATCGGACTAGAAGCTACCCCCAAATTTCCATTCCCTCGTGAACAGTAACTTCATTGGAAGGAACAGTAACTTGAGAAGCATGAGGTAAATCAACTGAACGATCTTCTGCATAAGCCTTGCACATATTATGATTCATCATTCCGAAGAATTTCCAATAAGCCTCATGCTTCGATTCCTTTATCGTGCTTTTCTAAATGATACTTTGAATAAAGAAGTATATGTTGAGTAGTCTAGAGAATATCTGATTCGGGAGAAGATAAATTTGTTGATTGTAGAAGGTATTGCATTGTTTGAAATAGGCAGAAAGCAGGTTGCACGAAGATTGATTCTTATTTAATTGAGAATGGTTTTCAGGATATCCTTTCGAAAACACATTGTATTTTAATTTTGTTGAGCTTGCTAATATCCTCATTGTGTGCTAAACATGTTGATGTTTTGATTTTCATTGAAAATAATTTGAAGATTGTCAGAGTTCAGTGAGGCTATGGTCAGATGTTTAAATGATAGATCTGAGTTTGAAGTCTTAATTTTAGACATTGAAATTGTTTGGCAGGATAATGAAATTTTCATCTGTTTAAAAGATATTTGAATGCTATTTTAAACAAGTTTCAAATGGAAAATTTAAAACTAGTTTCCACTCCAATTGAAGTAGAGATGAAATTGATAAAAGCTATAAGAGCTTGATTGGAATAGCAACCAAACTAGATACTTTTTGAGTTGGTTTACTCTGCAGATTCATAGAGGAACAACATTCTTGTCATGTGCAAGCAATTAAATGAATTATTCAATATATCAAAAGTACCCACAATAATGAAGTTTTTTCTATGATAATACTAATGATATAATGCTGGTTAGGCATATAGTGATTGGACAAACAATATACAAAAAGTAATTTGTTTCATCTTGAGTCTGGCGCAATTTATCAGACTTCAAAGAAACAATAAGATATTGCACCCTTGCCAACAAAGTGAAACACAAGCAGCATGGATGAGAAGAATTCTTGGAGTACTGGACCAGAAATAGAATACTTGCATAACAATATTGTGACTAAGTCTGGTATCCCAATTTGCAAAAATATGTTTCTTGAGATCCAACCATATAAATATATGATTCGTCACAATTCAATAATTGGTGGCCACAAATAAGTGTTGGTTGATTACTTTCATGTGGAAAATAAATAGTGAATATTTTCATAAACGCATTAAGTGCAATGTTACATCCATTTTTGTGTGTTAAAATAACATTTTTGCAAAAGATATTGCTGCAATACCTACTTCATGAAGTTTGATTTGCTGCACTTATTTTATCTTTGGGGTAAGGAATTTGTTGCAAGACCACCTTTTTTTCCTTGGCGCGAAGAAATGATGATTTTATAACATTGTATTCACTTGTAAAGCCTACAGAAAAAGGCCACGCACTCTGTACTGGGTATTTTGTATCAGGTGTTGTGAATAAAATCAGTTCTTATAATTCCTATTCCAATGTCTGTATAGCATTCTTGTCGTATGACTATGTAAGTAAACTAGAGAAAATTTGGTGAGGATTTGTGGGTGTGTTTCTGATATCATTCTCCCCGATATATTGCAAGGATGGAAGGGTGAATAGCGTCAATAAGAGTAGTTAAACTCGCTATTATATATACTATTAATATTATATATACTATTAATTAACAAGCTTGCAGGTTTTTCTTCCCATCGATACGTTGAAATTCATATGTTTGAACATGACAGCAGATATGCAGCTGAATGCAGAAGTTGGATATGTAGAAACAAAAATGATGAGTAAATTCATTCTTTGTATCCAATTTGAACAACTATATAATTTACACCCACCAGACTCATAAGTTTCAACTTTCAAGCAAACAATTGCTGCTCTTGATCCACCAGTATCTTTCAACTAATAGAAGCTAAATTTGCCTCCAACAGCCAAGAGAATAACCAGAACCGATTGCACGAAGATGAGTCGCCAGCGTGCTAGGGTCTTGGGATGTATATAAACCCAAAGGAAAAGGTGCAAGTAGCACCAACTCTAACATCTGATTACCTATGACGATACCTTATATAACAAAACAGATATGAAACAATTTAATAAGCAAATAATACCTCAATATTTGCTAAAGCATAAGCAGCCACCCCTTTGATAAATCTCACAAGTATTGTTCGTGTATTCTGGCACGGTTCTCTTCCCACCATAATCTAGCATGCATCTCCCCAAATTTTTCTCGGCTGCACCACATGTGAGGAAACACCCAGAAGTAAATTCCATACAGTTATACATCAGAATGCAACTACAAAAGTTAACTCAAATGCACACCTCTATTCCTCGATTGACACCATTCTTATGAAACTCAGACTAGGGCGTGTTTGGTGCAGGCATGAAAATAAGTTTTTCACCCTTATTGTTACCCTATACCAAACACACCCTTACAAATCAGATTACATACTAATACAAATCCCTATGGCTTTAAATTGAATCTGGTCCTACGTTGTTCTAAAGGTTTTTACTATGCCTTTGTGACTGACCTTAACAGGTAAAACAAGCAAAGGTACAGTCAGCAAGTTCAGGAGACTGCATGTCAGATTGTATTATTTGCCAATCACATAATCAGATAGTCCTGAGATCCTGTGTTATAATGACCATGACATTGCTTCTAGCTAGAGCAGATGTGAAGGATTACATTCTAACACGATTGACTATAGAGATAGTTAACTGGCCTCTGACAGGATCAAATATAGATAGTTCAATGATATTGGGAGATTGACCAGAATTTTTAGCATGGGGTCTTAAATAGTTCACTTGGAAGAGGCTCATACATGATGAATTTATATCTCAACATTGATGACTATATCAGAAAGTAGCTTGATGAACACCAAGAGCAATATGAAGTCCAAGGATTTGTGTGTAATACTTAAGGCTATTCAACCTTTTGACATAGTAATGAACTGCTCAAGGGATTATCTAGCCATAAAAGTTGGTGGCAAGCATACCTGAACCTGACTCGTTTGAGCTCCCGTTTGCCACCTGGCAGTGCTCTGATGGTAATGTAAACCCCAGGTTCATCCTGCTCAACCCATTCAGTCTCCAAGTCACTAGCATTGCTCATTGATAGATCCCCTGAGCGATCAGCTTCTCTAGATGAGCTACTTCTTATAGAAGCGTCCATTGATGATAACTCTGTCTTGGCAGCACTAATGGTTGACACCTTTGGGGTTGAGTTCATTCCATTCGAGTCATTGTAATGCCGGGATTGCATTGACTGATGATCAAAGGAATCCGAGGATGAGTACCCCATTCCCATCCCTATTGGGCGGTGTAAATTACGAGGTAGCCGTTCCCTGGTTAGTGGAGGTGTGACAGGGCTGTCTTCTACTGATTCGCGCTTTGAACTCTGTTTTCAATCCATAAAGGCACCCAAATCAAAAACAGTAAAATACAGCCAAAACTTTCACTTCAGCAGTTCATAAAAAAGTGATGATATATCGTTCTAACAATCCTCCTAATTCAAAATTTCACTCACAAATGGCATGAATTATAATTTATATATCATTCAATGATTATTGAATACATGAAATTTTGAACTAGGAAATTTTTTAAGCACACATCCTAAGATAAGTAAGAGAGTCATATTACTGTATTTTATTCAAATACTATCCCTTTTTGTCAAATATATTGGCAATTTTTCTAGTTGTGTAGCATTTTGCTTAAATAATAGACATATTAATTTTATACAAGTATATTTTCCCTGTCAAACAACAGCCTTCACATTGAGAAACTATTAATAGGCCCTGACCAAAGTGAAGATCGCTATGGTAAAATGTAACCACTTAGAAGTTATAGAACAAATACTGCTATTTGCTCCACACTTCAGAATCTGCACACCTACAGTCTACAGATATGAGCAATGATGAGTCCACCTTTGCCTCAAGTGATGAAGCAAGTGAAATGTAAATACAGTAATAAATTAAAATTTAATAATAACATTTTGATATCCAATAAAATTGCCATGAATAAACATTGTCCTGACTAACACTAGCTGCCAATTACTACATTGTGCACGACAAATGACTATGAGCTGTCTAGATTCAGAATTTACCTCATCTTCAGACCTTGGTGGAGTTGGAAGAGGGAATGCTTGGCGGTTAAGCCTTTGAACATTGTAAAGTTCCATGACCTTGTCATAGTTCTCTGCCCACCATCTTTGAGCTTGCCATTTGTTAAATATCTCACGGCTATACATTAAAATAGACCAAAATCAGTTCAATACTCCTCAGCTCTGAAGTCATGGTATGAACTATACATGGGAGTGGAGCACCATACACGTAGCATCTGAATTCAGGAAAAGAGCAATGCAATGGTAAATTAACAACAGTGAGTACTACTTATAACACTGAAGGATTCTTGTGTATTTCCCACACCCCTTTTTCTCTACATATTTCTTTTTCTTTCTTCTGTTGCAGGATGCTGGATGAGTGGTAAAACAATAATTCCTCAATGTTATGAAGATAATTAAGCCTATTCACTTTGGGTATCAGTGTATGACTGATCCACTAGAAACGTCCAACTAATTCCAATTTGTTAATGTTATGATTATGTTATTTTGTTGACCAAAATATTTTAGATGAATTGTAAATTTTTAGTGGTGTATGACACTGTTGTCAATCATGCTAGGTCACTCAATTAGATGCTTTTTGACAAAGAATTCTAACATGAATAATTAAAAGCAAAATCGGCCATTCTGTGCGTGAAATATAAAGTTGTTCTAAGGCCAACATTGACCTTACAGTGAAGTTGTCTGAGCAAATGACAGCCAGTGGGTCCCATACTTTAGTGTCAACTACAATACTAAACGCACCAAAACATGTGATGATTCAGATGGTTCAGTAGGTTTTAAAATTAGCAACTCTATGCCGTAAATTGGTAGGTTTAAATTCATGAAAATAAAATAAAAAATAAAAAAGAAAGGGGGAAAATCATTTGTGCACTGACCCACCCACCAGCACCATATTGGTCACTACAAGGCACCAACTAGGACCAAACACTACTTGACGCCACTGGTGCTTTTATCCTACGATAAGATAAAAGAAAGACAAAAAAATCAGGCAAAGAATCATGTATCTTTAACGTCAACTTTTCCTAGTATAGTTTCATTTCATATTTTGTCTTGTATACAGTTCTGGAGTGGGAGATGATGAGAGCATTCCCCGGCAAATTGCTGATTAAAAGACAAAAGCTGGTATGAGACCAAGACAAAGACACTAATAATCAGGCATGGAGAGGCAAATTTGAAAAGAAAAGCACAAGAGTTTCCTCCGACCAAAAGAAAAGACTCGGTTTTAAAGCGTTCCCAGCACAATGAGCACTGACCCACCACCACTTACAAAGCCACAATAAGTTTTCCTTTTGGACCCACTTTTTGGATTGCTTTTGGCAAGGGCGTGAAATTACAGGGGGATGTGGGTCCCTACCTAAAACCCATTTCGTATATACAGAGGGAGGAGGGTTCATGCTTTCACTGATGGCTTTGGGAAATTGGACTTTGGATGCTTCAACAATAAGGGCAATAGTGACTGGTGAGTGAGCATAATTGATAGTAATAGTTACAAGGAACAGGCAAAAGCTCAATCTTGTTACCTCTTTTCCAATCCAAGTAGCATTCTGACCAGAACATAATGGACAATAAGCCGTGCGAATATAGCCTGAAGGATTTTGAAATTTGGATTGATTTCGGGAACCGGAAATTCTCAAATGTTTATTGGAGGATCATCACTCACTCCATTGAAAATCATGGATCAAAGACAAATAAACTTATATTGCACTAATACGACTGATAAATCTTTTACTTGTAAACACTGCAAATAGTCTTGCACCCGATTTATAAATGCTTTGTAAATTTAAAGTTCATTACCTAACTACCGAGTCACGATTAAATGACACTGGTTTATAAAATCCAAAATCTACTATTATTGTGCTATCCAAATTAATTAAAATTTAGTTACATATCTATCGTGAGGTTTTTCTTCTAATATTGTATTTACCCTATTGTTTGGCGCAGTATATTTTTTCAATAATTTGCTATCTAAAACTTTGAGTTAGTGCAAGTCGGGAACATGTCTAAATTTAGAGAAACACAGTTATCTAATATATTTCTTATTTCTTATATAAATTACTAGTATACAACCTACCAACGCTAATTATAAATATTTTTCTTTTAACATTTTTTATAGTATTTTCCTATTATTTATTTCTCAATACTAATGCAAAATTATATATATTTTTTTACCCAAATAAATCATATGTATAAAACAAACTTGGTGAAAATTCCAATCAGGACGTTATTTCAGAGAAAGAAAGAAAGAATAAAATAAATAATCATGCATAAAAACAAATCCCAACTCACTCCATTGTAACCATAAACCAAACACAACAACGCGCAGAAACTCAAGGCGTTAATCCCTAAACAAACACGACAAGGCTAAGAACAAAGAAGTTAACAACCAACATATCCTACATGCTATAATAATATATAAATCCATGCATTTAAAGAAAAACAAAAGAAAGAGAGAAATGTGCCAAAAAAATAGTAAAAGAAGAAGTACCCAGTTAGTGGGAGAGTGAGAAATTGATAGTCCACCAAACCAAAAAAAGGCACCCATTGTCATTATCACTAGGGCACTAGCCCTACATGCAACTAGATAGCATCCAATTCTATCCAAAAATGTTCTATGATCCGGATTCACAATTTCAAACTTGCTTATTCATGATCAATAATGTATGAAGTAAAAATAAAATTCAAAGTTTCATACATTAAGTTTTCATACTCTACTATAATTTTATTAATAAATCTAATTCACAAATATTTTATCTCGTTTTTACTCTATAAACAAATTAATTCGTATAAATTATATTATTAATTTAATATAAAAAGTTTTCTGATATTCTCAATTTTTTAAAATACAGATGCTCGTATTAATTAATTAGTGATTAATAACAAGTCAAACATCCCATTTAAAATAAAAATAAGGTTTAATTTATAATTTTTTTTTACATTATAGTACATCAAAATTAAATTTATAAAGATAATAATTCATTGCCAAAAAGGAGAGAAAAAAATATAACATTGCATATGTGTTTTACTTTAATTCTTAAAATTAAAAAAATTAATAACTTAGCTTTGAAAATTATAAAAAGTAATGCAAGTTAATCCATTCAATTATGTTTTTTTATAGGGACTAAAACACTACTAATTTAAATCACTTTTCACAATTTCAAAAATTAAGTTATTAATTTTTTAATTAAACAAAAACAAAACACGTATATAATTTTTCAAAAATCAAAATGAGCTTAATTATGCTTAAAAAAGTATTGGTTGCCACCAATGAAAAATCAGATGTTAACAATTTCGAGTGCGAAAACAACATGACGCCGATAATGTTGACCATCGCCACGTTCCCCCTTAATGCACAGTCACCAACCCCTTAATACACATTTTAATGCACAACACAAAAACGGCACCGAAAGCAGGGAAAACGACACACGGAGTCGCTAAACGTTTTTTTTATGACGCACCTGAACCGTATCCGCTTGAGGTCGTTCCCGCCACGTGGAAGCGACACGAAGGTGATCAAAACGCCGGGCTCCACCTGCGCCACCCACTCCTTGGGCTCGTTCTCCTCCACCAGCACCACCACCGGGTCCACCGTCCTCCGCCCACTCCCTCCGGCGGAGCTCGGCGTCCCCTCCCCGCTCGATATCCCCTTCAGCCTCGCCTCCATCTCCTTCCCCCACCCTGTCCTAGTCCCCGCCGACGAGCTCGAGCTCCCCGTCCGCCGGTACGACCACCGGAACCGATCCGAATCGCCGTCCGATTCTCCGCCGCCAACACTGCCTGCGTTCCTGAGTCGACTCGGCGCCGCGCACGGGCTGCAGTGCTTGTACGCCCCCGACGCCTTCAATGCCATGTCCTTTAACTGAAATAACAAAAAATTTAAAAAAAAAATTAACAATCACGCGCGCACGGTGGAGCGTGTAAATCACAAAGAAAGTGACGAAGAAGGTAAAGAGAAGAGAGGTTTATTTACCTGAGATGTGAGGGACTTGACGGATTGGTTTCTGGTGGTGCTGGAATCGGGATCGTCCGGGTGACTCAGTGAGTCGTCGCCGAGTTTCTTGGGACGAGCTATGCATGTGAGCATTTTCTCTTGTTTTGTTTCTTTTTTTTTTATTTTTGATTGAGAAGAAGGGGAAGTTGGGGGGATCGAGGGTTTAGATGATTGGGCTATAAGGCGTGGGGACCGAGAAGTGGTTACGAGTTGGAGCCATGCGAAGAAGCAGCGACTTCGACTACGGGATCAGAGATTCTCTGCAAACTGGGGGGGGGGGAATATAATAATAAAAATAAGTGAATATATTAAGACGGAAAATAGATTTATAAATGTAAACTGGAGAAGAATTAAATGAGTTTTAAGTATGAGAGATTTGAAGAGAGAGAGAGAGGGGGGGACCATGTGGTCGGAGTTAATGGCGGATTCTGGTAGAGGAAGGAAGGGGGAGGAGTGAGTGAGTGTGTGTTTTTTTGTTTTTTGTTTTGTTGTGCTGTGTTGGATGATGGGGTTTAATGGGAGAAGGGAGGATTTGAAATGAGGGGACTGTGGAATCTGCTTTTTGTCGGGGGGTGGGGTCTGACCTTTTCTTTCCAGTTAACCCGGAACCGGGTATTGTCTTGTGTTGTGTTGGGTAGTGCAATTTTTTGTTTTTTTTTGTCAAATTGTATTGTATTGTGTTAAACTAAGTTTTGCGATTGCCGTCTTCTCAAGTTTTGGATACTCGCTGGGCCGGTGGTAGTTGGGCTCCATTGCTCAACCGAGTAGTGGGATCGGCACGTGTACCTGCAGGAGAGAAAGAGCCCAGCTCATTGTTGACCAAAACATTAGACAGAAAAAATGTTAACAATAAAAAAAAAGAAAAACCACACAATACTTACCCAAAAGTCCAAAACTAATTTGTTTTTGGTCTGCTACCCAAAACTATTGGAGCGTCTGGGGATGGGTTTTTTTTTCTTGACCCAAAAAAGAGATGTTTGTTTTCCAACCAAGGAACAAATAAGAATATGTTTGGATTGATAAACAAAATAGAATTTAATTTTGATGGACTGATAGTATAAAAAAATTATATACTATAATCTAATTAAATTTCTTTTTTTACATAATTTTTTAAGTAGTAAAGGGTGGAAAGTAACCATATTTATTAATGTGTCATTGTATAATTGGATAACTGGATAAAACTTATTTACAGTAACAATGTATTTCAATTAAATTGAAAGAAACAAAAATATGACAAAAAAAGAAGAAGAAGAAATAAAACAAAAATAGAATGGAGCGGAGTAGAGTATATAAGGGTATTAAGTTCCAAATTTTGACTTTTGATATTTTACAACAATTTAATTTCTATATATATGGATACCATAAATTATTTAATTAATAAAATTTTGTTAAACTGATAAATGATAGTAAATAACTGTCTACTATCACAAGTGATCATTTTAGTAAAATTCTATTAGCCGATAATGTAAAACTAATTAACAGTGTCACCACATATAAATTAAGTATATGATTGAATAAAACTAATTTCATTTCATTTCAGTTGACAATTTTTTTTTAATTTGGATAAAATGAAATCAAATCAAATCAAATCAAAGTAAATGACTTAAACATTTGTATTATTTTATCTCTTTTTAGGGTAATTTTTAATTCTAAAGAGCAATACTTCGCAAGAATCCTTGATAGAAACCAGGGACTATCTATAAAAAAAAAAAAAAAAGGAGAGAGAGAAAGAAACCAGGGACTATTGAAAAAAAAAGAGGTAATTGTGCTCAGTCATTTACATTTGTTAATAAAATATTATATTATTTTGACAACTCATCTTTGATAAAAAAATTTATAGTTATCTAGAATTTTTCAATTTTATCCATTAAAATCCATACCAAGCCTTAAGGTTATCACTTCTTTTTTTAAGAGTAAACGTTACCTTTTCACTATCTAAATATAATTATTTCATGAATTCTTTTTTTAACAAAAAATCTCAAATTAAGATTGTTTTTTTAAAAAAAAGAATTCACTCCGTAACCGATACGAAAACAGAGTTCGTATTAATCTTGTTGTACCAAACCTTGTTGACCATGAATGCAAATTCTGATCTAGCTAAGAGCAATTATCCAAGTGACAAAACTTGAATCATCAATCTTCAACTCATACCCATAACTAGAAAATGTTTATCAAAATTTCAGATTTGGAAACTCAGAAAAATGCTCCTAAACCAACATCTCAAACCAACACATAAGCAATGCGAACTCAAATTACACAGAGACATGCCAAGATCATTACACAAAACAATAGATAACAAATGTTGCACTATTAATCAATAAGAAACATCCAGAAGATGTTTCCACTTTCCATTATTCAAATCACGATCCCATAAACTATGTTGCTCTTGTTGACACCCTTGTGGGGCAGAGTGATATGGATGTTGAGAAGCTATCAAACTCGGCTTGGTTTCACCATATAAACTACGGTAGAAGCACTAAGTAGGAGAAGGTCTTGCTACCGGGGCATCAGTTTCAGCTCATCGGAGAAGAGCCTACTGTATCTCACTCATCTTGATTATTGCACTCTAAAAAATATTAAAATTTATTATTTAGAATAAAGGTTTACTTTAGTAAAGATTGTATGTGTATTTCATTTTAATTTCTGAAATAAAAAAATATTAATTTAGTCCCTGATATAAGAAGTAATTCAAATTAATTATTTTGGTAATTTAATTTAGCCCCCCACGAATATCATAGAAAGGACTAACTTGAATTATTTTGCAATTTCAAGGGGACTAAATTGATACTTTCTAAATTTTAGGGATTAAAGTGAAGCACATATAAAATTTTAAATAACAAAATCAACTTTTACTGGTTTTTTTTAAATTTGTAATATGATGTTTTAATTTAACATTTCCTTGTATATGATGTTATGGAGAAATTTATAGGAATATAGTGTTTTACCGATCTTGTCATTGGCAATATTTGATTTAAAAAATAAAATTTTATTATTAAAATAATGTTATTGACAAGATTTGATCTAAAAAATTATATTTCACCATTTAAATTTTGTCATCGCGAGATTTATTTATTGAAACACCATATTCTTGTAAATAACCATAAAAATCCATATTATGACAAATTCTGGGTGCAAATCCTATATTGAAAAAAGAGTCACATTTACTTTATTATTTAGTTATGTTCTACAGTTATTGTATCTTTTTTGTTAATTTAAAAACTAATTAACCAAAAATTGCAAAATAAGATTAATGATATGTGAGTCCCATTTATTTTTGTGACGTAGTGTCGATTCTCGTTCATAGTGAGTATCTTCATTTTAAAAGTTTACATTTTTTTGTACTTTTGAAACTATATTAATCATGATAAGCTTAGGTTTTGAACTTTGAATCCTATATATACTACTCAAATCTTTCAACACTAGATCAATCCTAATAGCTTTTAAAAATCTACTGTTTAAACTTAAGATTCAAAATAAAATAAAATGAAAACTTTGCATAGATGAGAGGGTAAGAAATTAAAACAAAAAAATAACTAAATAAGTTTGGGATCATTGTTAAAAGAGTAAGAACTTTTTATATTATGTATTATAAATAAATAGATAGATGGAGTTTTTATATTTGGAGCAATTGTGTACTCCTTAATGTTGCGGTTAATTTGACTAGTCCATAATATTGTAGAAGTGAGTAATTAATTTATTATGCTCTTGCTATGAGATGTGGATTCATCACTTAATTTAATCAATAATGTTATTTGAATATCTAAAAGTGGATGTCTCATTTGGACATACACTTTTTCACTATTGGATGAAATTAATGAGTGGAGTGAGTAAGAACCACCATTTCATCCAATAGTAATAGAGTGAATATTCACATGATACTATTGTAATTTAATTAGTGTTTTAGATTGTCACATCTTTCGATGCACTTCTAAATTTTAGTACCATTTCTCTAATCCACGAGTAAAATCCTTATATCTTATATTTTCATACAATAAAACCCAAATTCCAAACTCGTGAACAAACGAACAACACTCTGCAAAACAAAACAAACAAACGGAAAATACTCGCAAGTTATGCAAGAAAAGAACAACCTCCACATCATTTAAGGAACACTCGCAGCTTGAACACCATTCAAAAAGCTTCATCTCTACTCCCACCACATTGTGTATCTCTCCAAATACAATGTCGTTTTTGCAACGCAGAAAGCCATTGATTCCAAGCCCTATAAATCCCGATTCAGACCATGATGATCATGACGATGACAATGACAAGAACAGAAAAAACAACAACGAAACAGAGAATAGTTCTATAAATGAGAAGAAGAAAAGGAAGGAGAAGAGGAGCACTAAATGGTCATGCTTAGACAATTGTTGCTGGTTCATAGGTGCTGTGTGCTCGATGTGGTGGTTTGTTCTATTCCTCTATAACGCCATGCCGACCAGTACATTACAGATGCCATCACGGGGCCCATGCCTGACCCTCCAGGTGTCAAGCTAGCCAAGGAGGGGCTGAAGGCAAAGCACCCTGTGGTCTTCGTGCCTGACATTGTCACTGGTGGCCTCGAGCTTTGGGAGGGCCGACTATGCGCCAATGATTTGTTTCAGAAAAGGTTGTGGGTGGCACCTTTGGGGAATTGTATAAAATGTACTGTTATAGGTCAAGATTTCTTATAATCATTGACACAAAAATGGTATATTATGATAGTGAAAAACCCGAAATTAAAATTACTAGATCAATATAAATGCAAATAATGAAAGTCTTGCTCTTTTGTTAGTAAGAAACATTAGACAAAGATAAAAGGATCTCATACGTACTATTATTCTTCTTTCTTTATTACCTGCTTCAATACTAAAACATAAGCTTGTTCTTATTTATCTATTTTTTGGGTGTTGGGTTAGTTGTGGATTTTGTTGCTTGATATATGGAGGTGTATGTGAAAGTGTTAATTTAATTTACGCAAAAGATGTTCATTTTTTAGTATCTAAACACAACATCAAGCATGATACCACTGACAAGTAATTGTACTAAATGGATATAGTTTATGAATCTTCATCTACAGTGATATCATTCAAAATTACTCCAATTAATATGTATGATGTTTTGAGTTAACATAACTTCATTGTATCACAACTTGTCATATCTTAAATCTCATTTGCATTCACACTACTCACCACTTGCATTGTTATCAATAGTTGATGTTCATATAAAGGGATTGTTTGGTTTATATACCCATGAAGATATAACTAAAGGCTAATTTACCAAAATAAACAACAAAAAAACATTATTTACGTAAATAAATAGAAAAAAGATTAGTTATGTAAAGGGCTGAAATTATGTGTGAATACGCAAGGGCTCTTGTATCCTGATTCGGCATGAATACGCAGGGGTCCCGCATATTCATATTAAGTTTGAATACGCAGGGGCCCTTGTGTATTCATGCCAATCAGGACGCAATAGCCCTTGCGTATTCGTGCGCATAATCCCTACGCCTGGTTCTTTACGTATTCTTTGTGTTTACATTTCGCTTTGACCCTTACGTATTTGGTTGGCCTCTTCTATTTAACCCGTCGTTCATTCATTTAGGTATGCGAAGATAAGTGTTTTTGAGTGTGAGAAATGGAGAGTGTTTTATTCTTGTTCATTATGATGGAAAAATGGAAAACACAATAAATGAGGGAGTGAAATTTTATAGTGAGAGACTAGTTGGTGTCATTGTTTCTATATAAGTTTTTTAGAGTTACAAAACAAAATACTTAGAGATATGTCCTCACAAATGGGTTAGCCAGATATTTTATAGATTACCTATATCATTTGGGGGTGGTGTAGCTAAGTATAATAGTTTTCCCATCTATGGCGACAATGAAATGAGCCTCATGTTTAAATTCCAAGCTCAGTTTCCAGAGGTTCGAATAATGGAATTTTCGTCATTCTAGATGATTGTGATGTGAACTCTGCCTGGTTCTCCTCATACATCATTAATGAAACACGGAGCAACATGGGTGTACGCACCTTGTGGTGGCCCAGAATTCACTAGTTCGTAGTTCCAACTTTGGAGATCTAGTTGTGCAAGATGAGGGCCATCAACTAGACATGTGGCTGTTAGGGGTTTTGACTTTGACGTAGATCACAGGGGTGAAGAAGAGGAAGAAGAGCTAGGGTTGTATCGGAGGAAGGTAATGAGTATAGTGATGAGGATACACGTGACACGCAGACCCAGTAAATCCGTATCACAAGAATATCCTAGTCACTATTCTTCGATAAATATGAATGTGATGCTGAAAATAGCTTTGTAGGGCCTATTGCGAGAGTGGTTGGAGGTGAAGGTGAGTTTGAGGTCGAGCAACAATTTCCGAACAAGGGGCTGTGTTGTTTGCAATAAAAATTACAGATCAGAAGAAAAGTCCAATTCAAGGTTTATAAGTCTGGTCAAACAAAATACCAATGCAAGTGTGTGAAGTTTGGCAATGGATGTAATTGGAGCATATGTGTTACATTTCAATAGAAGAGGCAAGTATAGGAAGTCCGAAAGTATAACGAAGACACACATGTGAGTTTGATTCTGTCTTAAACATCACCACCAATTGGATAGTAATATTATTTGTACAAGTATCTTTCCAATGGTTGAAGCGAATCCAACAGTATCAATCAGAGAGTTGCAAGGACATATGGAGTCAGTTTCAAGTTCAATATTTCTTACAGGAAGGTATGGATTGCAAAAGAGAAAGTAATTGCTTAGATTTATGGAACTGGGAAGAATCCTACATTTACTCGAAGTGGTTACAAAGTGTGCAGCATTATATGCTAGGTAATTATCAATTCGTTAAGTTTTAAATTATGTTACATTTTACATAATATTTTATAGTAATTGGGTGGCCTAATATTAGTAAATAAGAGGCAAAAGATATTAATTAGTTGTGAGTTTGATTTAGTTTAGTGGTTGTTACTTGGAACTTTTAGGATAGTTTAAAAGCGCTAAGCAAAAGATTATTTAATTGTGATTGTGAATTAGTTAAATTGTTAGTTTATTTTTGGGTGATAGTAAAGATTAAATTATTCTGTTTATCATTAAGTTGATGAATTTTTTTATTACTTAGGCTGTTATTTATTGTTATATTTTCTTGGAAATACTAGTACACGGTACATTTATTGACAAAGTCATATTATGTGGGTGACATTGTTAATCCTAGATGTCAAATGTTCCACCGTGTATTATGGTCATTTCCACCATGCATCAAGGCCTTCAAATGGTGCAAACCATTTATTTCAATTGATGGCACTCATCTATATGGCAAATATGGAGACACATTGTTGATGGCCATTGCATAGGATGATAACTCTAATATTTTGCCTGTTGCTTTTGCTGGTTGAAGGGGAGACAAAAGAAGCATGGTCCTTTTTCTTGACCAATCTTCGACGACATGTGACGCCTCAAGAAGGTATTCTTATTGTTTCTGACAAGCATGTATCAATCATATCAGCTATAAAGGCGGAGGGTGGTGGGTGGCACCCTCGAAATGGCCTATCATGTAATTGCATTCGTCATTGCTTCTAACTTTGCCATGCGATTTAAGAATAAAGATACCAAGAGAGTTCTTATAAATGCAGCATATTCAAAAACCCATGCAGATTTTGCGTATTATTATGGGCTCCTGAGGGATAAGGATCCTGATATGTGTCAATGGGCTGATGAAATTCCACGTGAAAAATGGGCGCTGGATGTGAGAGGTCGTCGGTTTGGCCATATGACAATAACATCCTAAAAAAAAAAAAAGGAATAGTGAATAGTAACCTTGTGGGTCCACTGGTCCTAAGACAGTTCAAGAAACTTGAAACCTGGACAAAAATGTCCAAGATTGAGATATGATGAGATGAAGGTTAGAAATGGTTATAGATGAGATTCTAGCTGGAATTAAATTTAGGGCAGTATCTATTTTCTTTGGTAAGGTATTTTACTCGTTCAATGAAAAATTGATAATTTTAAACAGAAAAAGGCAACTTGCTTTCTAAATTTAAGTGGACCACTCATGTTAAGCTAAATGGATGACATAGATTAAAAATTTGTTAAGAAAGTTTTAATTACCCAAGAGTTAATATTTCATCTATTTAGTAAAATTTCAATGTGCAGTCTTTACACTTATGAAATTTTGTAATGTACATTTTCTACTAGCTTTGACACATGTATGACTAGGATTTAGACAAACCATTATCTTTTTCATGAGTCAATAGAGTTACACAAATATCATAAATTTATTGTAATTAAATAATTGTTATGGTAGTAAAACCATACACATGTCATCTTAAATAAATAAAACCCAAAACCTTATCATTTCCCTTCAAGTGATGATCGGCCAACTCTCCCTTCAGCCTTCTCCATTCTTCTTCTTCACCAAAATATCCCAAATCAATTAGAAACCTTAAGTTACAACACCACACCTTCATAGTCAAAGCACAACTTACATGTTATTCCTCATAAATCCTAAATCAACACTTCATAACAAATCCTTACCTCCTCATATCCTCAAACTTAGCTGCTGTTCTTGCTGTCCTAAGGAGGATTTACTTGGGTTAGATCAAGAATTTGTAATAAAAGCTTGAAGGAAGCCAAGAAGAAAAGTTAGAGTTACAAGAGTCAAGTAGGGCCTTGTTCATCCACTTTCTTTCAAATCTATTCTGGAAATTTCTGCTTTGTGTGAGCTTGATATTTTTGGCTTTATTGGTTGATAACATATGAATATTGATGCATGAATTTTGGTAGAGAGTTTGGATGATGTTAGAAAATCATTTTTGTAAAAATATGATTGAACTATGTTCCTGGAAATCCCGATTTTATGCAGGCAGGTGATTTTATCTGAATTTTCTGACCAAGTTAGAGACTTTAGATTGAGCTGAAAATTTTATGGGATGTAGCTAACATATTGAGGTATCTCCAGCAAAAATTTTGAGGAATTCTGGGCACTCTTACTATATTTAAAAATTCAAGAACCGAAGTAGTCAAGGTTGCTACCTGTACAGTCCATTCTAAAGTACTGAATTTGTCCATTTTATTACTATACCAAGAGAACGAATTATGCTTTGAAATTTTTATAGAGTGTTGAGAACATCTTGAAGTCTATCCCTGAATTTTTGTATGAAGTTCTGGGTTCATTTGATAGAGTAATAAAATCAGGACCTTTGAATACTAGCTGAATTGAGTAGTTTTTGACCTCCGAATTTGTGGAATTTTATTAACATAGCTAGATACCTTATTATGCTTTGAAATTTTTACAGGATCTCATAGACTTGTTGGACTAACCATGAAAATTTAGTTTGCTCTATTTTGGTGAGATTTGATAGCTAATCCAAAATTTTCTTTAAGAAAAATTCTAGATAGTATGCTGAATTGTTGAATCTATAATGAAATATTAAGGATTTGATCTCATTTATGTTATATGTATCTATGAATGATGTTAAACACATATCAATATGAATACTTACTGCAATTGCTTGTATGTGAAAGAAAGCATAAAATGTTATTTCTTGGTTAGAAAGTAAATCTAGTTTGTTGGGGAAAGTAAGCCTGACTACCCTTGAAATGAGTCGGTAAAAGAACCTGACTAGGAATAGATTGAGAATTGGAGAAAGTAAATCCAATTATCATGTACAGGAATTAGCTCAGTCCTTAAAACGGTATTACCCAGAAGTGGAATAAATCACTATAAGTCAAGGGCCAAGACATTAAAGTAGCAATTGTTTTAAGTTACTCTCTATGTTATGTGTTAATGAATGAGATTATTATTTCATTGAGACCAAGATGTTTACTTATGAGATTGGCATTGACATTATATACTCTATGAGATAATGAATGGATAAAAATGAATCTGCTTCGGATTAAGATTTTGTAAACTAGCATATCCATTATTAATTATGTTCCTTGCATGCAATATTTTTATAATCAAACCAAGCAAGCTAGGTAGATAATGATGACATTTGTATGTATATGGAGTACCCTCTGAGAATTTTTAGAATTCTTATCCCTATGTGTATTCCATGTCTACCACAGATCCGGATGACGTGCACTAAGGATCCTGATAGGAGCTGCTGCCATGTGTCCCTGATATGTTAGGATTAGAAGTCCAGATACTTGCTCTTTTCAGGATTTGATTTAGATAAACCCCTTTGTATCTATACTGCTGAATGTTATGTGTTTTACTTTAGAACGAAGTTTCTGTCTCTATTTTGACATATGTATTCTAGCTATTGGATGAATTACATTATAGGTATATTGTAAAGGTCTTACCTTATTTGTAAATAAATAAATTATTGCTATGACGTATAAATAAAATATGAAGTACCACACTCTTAGTTATAGTATTTAATCCTAGGCAAAATACTGTAATTAAGGGGTGTTGCAACAACCAACTTGTCCGAGTGTATAAATGCTATATGAAGGAAACCCACAATCTTCCCATTCCTGCCATAGTGAAGTCCACCTACTTCTATCTTGCTGAATTATTTGTTGAAAAGGGGGTTCAAGGGTCCAAATTAGGTGGACAAAAATGGTCGTATATGTTGCGAGCGATTGATGAAAACAAGCAATATTTGGACAAAATGTCTGTTGCCCCATTCACACGAGATATGATGTCATGTGTGGTTACAGAATAGGGAACATATCACACATGATTCCAGGGTGCATTTAGGAGAGCGATGTGACGTGGGTCATTAGGCATTGCATTTCCCATGTCGTAGCTGACCTGTATGTCATGCCGCACGAGTTGATTAGGGGTCTTTTACTCATCCTATTTCAGTATGGAGTGGGTAGACAAGGTATATAAATTGGAATTCACACCCATTGCAAAGGAGCATATCCGGCCTCCATACAATGGACTCGATACGTCCAAATCTAGCCCTCAAAAGATCTAACGAGGGCCATCCCGTCTCTACAAGATTTCGCAATGAAATGGACGAAGTTGAGATGACCCAACCAAAGCGATGTGGGTAGTGCAGAAATGAAAGTCACACCAGAAAGTGCCCAACCTTACTAGCTTCATCCTCATCCCACCATGATTGAATTTACTATTATTATGTTTCTCTATGTGTTGGAATGTATTTTTTAACTATGTTTTTAATTTATTCCGTCACCTTCATATTCATGCACAAGTATGTTTTTTTGTTGTCTAATGTGGATTTTATGTTCCAATTCCAAATTTTGCATGACACAATTCGGTTTAATCGATTAACACATAATAAAAACAACGAATATATGTAATAAAATAGGGTTCATATATAATAAAACTTTACACATGATTAAGTACGCAAACTGTAAATATCAAACTTTACACGTAATATACAAAATAAGTACATAATAATACACAGAGTGAAAATAACTAAGCATCCCCACCAGCCTATCTCCTGGGCGCAAGGGTTCACACAGAGTGACAATCCGGGGCTAAACCCGATGTGTAGGTCTCTGTCGAGGAACAAGGGCGCCTATCATCATCCTATTCCTGGATGGGACATAGGGTGTGGACGATCCGATGTCTGCCCATGGTGTAGGCTAATGGACGAGGTCGGGAGGTGTGACTGCGATAGTGGCTCATCTCGAAATAGATCATAATTGGGCATGTTCAGATCCATCTCTGGTCAATGCCCAGAACTACCAGATGCGCTCTCAGATGAAAGGGCGTGGGAACATCAGGAAAGGCTGCAACCATCGGAACTCTTGCTGGCTAATGCCACAGAATAGTCATCCATAGTGGGTGTCACAGTAGGAGCCCCCTCATCTCCACCACTCGTACCATCACCACCACCACCACCCCCATCCCCACCACCACTACCACCATCTTCATCACCACCACCACCACTACCACCATCTCCATCACCACCACCTCCACCACCACCACCAAGTCTCATCATCACCCATATCCCTCATCACCTCCGCCCCGTCCTCTCTACAGCTGTTGCCGGCTGGGAATCCAGCTCCAGAACGATGCCACTGTCGTCGCCTGTCTGGAGCACCCAGGGCTGGGCCATGAAGGCGCTGGCCTTGGATCAGCTGGTAGCTCCTATGGCACTTGCGACGCTGGGTCCTGACTAGGTGTCGGGAGATAAAAACCTCCCGTAACACCACCATACGACTTGGGAATCCTTATGGCCGACTGCTGCACTATGAGCCTCGCCATAGATATCTCCAGGTGTGCATCCTAAAAGACGTGCCACTGAGCATGGTACTCGGCCACCAAACCTTGTCGTTCCACGACCATCAATGGCATGCAATCTATCAATGTTGAGTGGCACACGTGGAATGGGCTGCTGCATCTGAAACTACCTCATCACACGATCAGGCTGGTGCCACTCCACGATCTCAAAGAAGAGGGCGGTAATGGAGGCCCTATGTGTGTGGGTGACAGCGCCACGCTCGCATCCTCGTCCAGAGTCCACTGAAACTAATTAATGAAAACTTAAGTTAAGCTTTAAACATCATCAAATTGGGTAGAACTTAGTTAATTATTATGTTAATGCCACTTACCCCGTAAATGGGTATGGAATCCAACCGTCCCTGAAGTCATCACGACGGCATCCCGTCAATGAAATCCTTAGGTCCACCTAAATAAATAAAGTCATATAACAAATTCATTGCACTCAAACAAACAAACAAAATTACATATAAATAAATATCACATTATCATTACAAAATGTATACCTAAAGGCCAGAGGAAACGTGATCCACTGTCATATCAGGGTGTATGGTGGGATCGATGGTATGCCCAGGATAGCACAGTGTTCACATCCCACAAAGTCAACAAGGGTGTTTCACATCCGAGACTACGATATAAACATGCAAATCCTGCGATACCCGTTAACTCCCCGCCTCGCCAAGATCTCGTAGAAGGGCAGCCACTTCAAGTGGACAAGCGATGATGACTTGTCCAGGATAGAAGCTGCCAATCAATACCAACAAATATGCCCAGTCCAGCTGAACAACAATCTCAGATGCGTTGCGGAAACTCAGAGGTCTTGAAAGTGTTGGTAAGCCAAGTCAACTTTACATATGACCCATGTCTATGCTGGGCTCTGGCACTACACTAAGCAAGTCCCAGCATATATCCTAGACACTGATGTCGCCACTTTTCCTATGCTTCGATGTTCCCACTAACGCTTCCCCGTCGACCCGCAATCCAAGCTGCATGGCCACGTCTTGGAGAGTGATAGTACACTCTCTATACGGCAGATGAAAAGTATAGCTCTCCAGCCATTTCTCCATACGGGCGCTGAGTAGAGTCATAATGGAAGTTGCCAAATTGGGCAACTTCCCAAATCCACCTGAGATAGTACTCTATTCGGGATGTGAAGCTGGTGTGACAGTGCCTAGAGTGTAACACTTTATCGGCCTACACAAATTTAATTAACATGATAATTAATATAAACCTAGACTAAATAAATCAATTTTTAAATCAAAAAATTAACAGTATCAACTAAATAATTTTTTTAAAATTACTAAGTAACTACTACATTATTATTATTTGACAACCTATAAATATTATTAAAAAAATAAACATTATGTTTAAAGAAGTAACGACTAGACATATATATGTTTTGAAATTCTATAAATATCATCATAATTACAAACTAAAGAAAGCATGAATACGCAAGGGACCAGTCGTATTCAATATATGCTTGAATACATCTAGGTCTCTTACGTATTCATGCTTTCTTTGAATATGTATGAATCCTTACGTATTCATGTGAGTTAAAAATTTAAATCCATAATTAATAACTTTTCCGTTTATTTACGTAATTAATGTTTTTTATATTTTATTCGCATAAAAATTCCTATAACTAAAAGTAACTAAGGAATATAACTCTAGATAAAGATAATGGGTTTCATGTTCTTCATGATTCATATTAATTTGATTGTGAGGCACAATTCTTCTTGTCATGAAAGATGACTTTTAAGAAATAGGCTATGTAAATGGAATATGCACTGTTTAGTAATTTTGATTGAATGTTTTTTTATTCATGGTCCTTTTGGAACATATAAAAATGCTGCATATTTATCTCTATCATTTTGTGTGGCAAATTATGTTATGTCAAGTTGCTTTATTTAATGACTCTTGTAGAATTTGTTTATGATGGAATTATTATACTAGTTTCTTTCACTTTTTACAGACCACTATGCTGGGTTGAGCACATGTCACTAGATAATGAAACAGGACTAGATCCTCCTGGCATTAGAGTTAGGCCTGTATCTGGACTTGTAGCAGCTGATTATTTTGCACCTGGTTATTTTGTTTGGGCTGTTCTCATTGCTAATTTAGCACCCATTAGGTATAAGGAGAAAATTATGTATATGGCATCATATGATTGGAGACTCTCATTTCAAAACACAGAGGTAATTCTGAGTGAAACCAGTCTTTTTAAGATATACTTTTACCTTAATTGTTGTTGATAGAATTCAATTAATTACAAAACTTATGAATTTGATAGGCTCGTCATTATGTGCTTCTTTTGAATAGGTCAGAGATCAAACTCTGAGTAGGATAAAAAGCAATATAGAATTGATGGTAGCTACAAATGGTGGTAAAAAGGTGGTTGAAATTCCACATTCAATTGGTGTTTTGTACTTTCTTCATTTTATAAAATGGGTTGAAGTACCAATGCCAATAGGAGGAAGGGGTGGATCGAATTGGTGTGCTAAGAATATTAAAGCAGTTTTGAACATTGGAGGACCTTTTCTTGGTGTTCCAAAATCGGTTGCTGGGCTTTTCTCTATAGAAGCCAGGGATATTGCTATTGCCACGTTTTTGTTTAAACTACTATAACGTGCATGCCTGTTTTTTATATTTCATTTAATAGTGATATGAGTACTTCTTAATCATGTTAAGATTGTGCGCACACACAAACATAAGGTGTATGAAGTGAGAGAAATGGTTAATAATGAAAGTGAGAGGAACAAATATTGATCATTAAATCATACATAAATAGTCAAACCTATAAGTTATTTGAAGATCACATGGTTATTTTAAAAAGTCATATGTTTCAATTTTAACCGTCTATGTATGATTTAGTGACTAAAATTTGCTTTTCACTCTCACAATTAGTCCTTTTTTTCACTTGATCATCTCCCTATATATATATATATATATATATATATATATATATCAAAAGAAATTCATTTTCATGAAAATATTTTGCATTAGATTTTACCTTTTGATTTGTAAGAGTCTTTTATTTTCATTGAAGTCCTTATGTATGAATAGAGAACTAATTATTTATTGAGACTTTTAATACTTATGAACTTTGTATAAAAAATTTGCAAGAACTTAAACATTACTTGGTTCTATCTTGATTTGCATAATTAATAAATTTTAAGTCCATATACAGGGCTTTTGCACCACATGTTTTGGATAATGATGTTTTTCGCTTTCAAACTTTACAACATTTAATGCGAATGACCCGAACATGAGATTCAACCATGTCAATGATACCAAAAGGCAGAGACACTATATCGGGCGGCCTTGACTAGTCACCTGAAGAACATTATAGTTGCAGTGTAAAGAAGCAAAAGAATCACGAGTCCGTGGAAAAAGTGAATTACGGGAGAATTATATCATTTGGGAAACATGTAGCTGCATTACATTCCTCTAAGCTTGAGAGGTTAGAATTCAAGGTAATGTTCCATATATATAAACTTTGATATTTTGTGTAGAACTTCTTTACATCTCTTTGTTTCTGATATTTGAATAGTATAATAATTTCAATCAATCAATATATGTACACATAAACAAGTAATTTCATTTTTTTTCTTTTTCATTATTAGAATTATAGATGTGTGATTGTAAGTATTTAGTTAAATATGATTAGATGGTAGGTCGAGTTTATATCATGGTGATCACATTCAAAATGCTACTACTTTCTAAATTTTTTTAACAAAACATTTACTTTCATTTGTCAATCAAATTCATGTATATACAACATTCCATCATTTTTCTAATTTTTGAATTGCTCTATCGTGGCCACATAGGTTGACTATTCATTTGTCCTCAAGATGAGGTGAAACTTCACTCCAGTCTTAGTTGCATTCAATTAGAAATTGTTCATTACCATTCTTATGATATTCTTAAATTGTGGATACTTGACATGAGCTCAACATCAATTATTTATTTGATTGGCATTGTAATGTATTTCATGTCTTGTGTTTTTTGTTAAAATTAGTAGGGTGCTCTTAAGGGTAGAAACCTTGTAAATTCTTCTATTTGTGATGTATGGACTGAATACCAAGGAATGGGTGCTGAGGGCATCAAAGCTGTTATAGATTATAAATCATACATAGCTGATTCGATGTTGGATTTACTTCATTTTGTTGCTCCCAAGATGATGGAGCGTGGAAATGCTCATTTTTCTCATGCTATTGCTGATAATTTGGATGATCCAAAATGCAAACATTACAAATATTGGTCTAACCCTTTAGCAACAACGTAAGATACTCTTCTTTAATTTATTTATTGTCTTAACTTATTTTCTTGCAAGGATATAAACATGAGTTATTACAATTTATTTTTCTATCGTCAAAAGCGTTTGTGAGGAAATTGCATTGGTTGTACAAAACAAGAACAATTATCTAATTTTAATCGTGTAACTAATAGAATCATACTATTGCATTGCACTTAACTACTTGACTGTGTAATTACTTTGATTAATGAGATATTCATTTTGCCATCTGTCAGCTTATGATTTTGTTTAAAATATATTCTATCCTACCACAAGCAAAATATATTATTTATATTATTACTTGCTTATGATTCTTTCTATTTTCTATCTCACTGCAATTTCAAATCACCAAATGCTACAAATATGGAGATGTATTCTATGTACGGTGTTGGAATCCCTACAAAAAGAGCCTATGTCTCTAAAGTGAATTCTCAATCTGAATGTAACATTCCATTTCAAATTGACCTATCAGCAGATGGTGGAAATGAGGAATCTTGTCTAAAGGGTGGAGTTTATTCTGCCAATGGGGATGAAACTGTTCCTGCTTTGAGTGCTGGGTTCATGTTTGCAAAGGGCTAGAGAGGAAGAACATGCTTTAATCCTTCAGGAATTCGAACATACATAAGGGAGTATGAGCATGCTCCTCCAACTAATTTCTGAGAAGGTCGAGGCACCCAGAGTGATGCCCATGTTGATATATTGGGGAATTTTGCATTAATTGGAGATATTATAAGAGTAGCAGCAGGAGCCACTTGTGAGGATTTGGGTGGAGAAAGAGTGTACTCTGATATTTTCAAATGGTCTAAAAAGATCAATTTAAAACTCTAAAATGATTCACATTGTGAGTTCACTTATCGTAACTTCTTGTATTAACTACGGAATATGGCTAAGAAATAATTATTTTAATTGTTTCATATCTTACAAAATTATGTTGCAATCAAGATAATATTTAATGGTTCTAAAGTCTATGCTTTACACAAACACAAATGATCATCAATATTTTAGATTAAACTGATATTGCTGAGCTATTAACTTATTTACAATGATTTCATATCTCTTTGAAGTAGTTTTTATGGATTTATGCTATGTTAATGTTTCAATTTTCATCATTCTGACAATATTATAGTCTTGTCATTATTAATCCTTGTTGCTTACACTAGTGTAGGTTTAGATAAAAGCTAATGATATACACAACACATGGAGTTGGTGATAGAGATAACATGCCTACAACCTTTCATCATTTTGGTTAGTGGTGAATCTATTTATCAAAATTGGTAACACACATTATGTGCTTCATAGTTTATAGTTAGTGAAAATTTTGTTTTTCTCTTTTATTTTTACTAAAATTTTGTTAATTCCACTATTTTTTTTCCATGTGTATTGTGTTAGTGATTTTTTTCATATATAGTATGGTATCTTGTGGACTTGGAAGGTCCCATTTCATCCACCATTTTGTGAGTTCAGAGAATTTTACTTTGTCACTTATTGGCCACCAAAAATAGGTTCATGTATAAGATAAATATACTATGTATAAACTACTGGTAATTAATTATTCAAATAAATAGAATAATGATGGTCACAATCAAGTGGTTGCTCATCAAGTTGAGGTAACCATTTATCATTATGCTTTCGCTGTTATGGAACTAGTACAATGGTAATGGTGTTGAATGTTACTACTATTGGCTACATCGCCCTACTTAAATTATCAATTGTAATTTTGGAAAGAAAAATATTAATATAGACTCAAATTTATGGTGAATTTTACACATGGTACAATATCAACCTATTCTTTTATAAAACTATATATTTATAACTTTAAATTATATTTTAAATGGTTGATATATTATCATGTATAGGATTTACTATGAACTCGAGACTAAAGTATCATTAATCTTTTCAAAAATCTCCCTGCTATAAAATTAGTTGGGGATTGTCATTGTACAAAATAAATTGATTGTAGTACAAGTGAATTATGGCTCTAGATGAATTTTATTTACAACGAATCTTTGAGTTGTCATTTTAGAGAAGGTTTTATCAAACTTTTTCATTTATTTTTGCAATGGTTTGGATTGCTTTTGTTAAAAATGTGTAAACATAAAAGTAGATAAAATTATATTTTTTTGTAAATATTGATTATGTTGAACAATTCATCTTTATTTCGCTTAATCCAAATTTTTAAATCTTTCATACTTTTCAATCTTGCACTCATAGATATATCTGGTCATTATTAAGCACCACTACAGGAGATAAAAATTTCAAAGCCCAAAATGAGAAAAAGTTTGGAGTTAACTTTTGTTAATGATCATTAGAAGACAAATAACCAAAGAAAATTTATCTTTTCTAAAATTTACTAAGAAAAAATATTTGCTTCATATTGAAGATGGCAAGAGTTGAAGTTGATCTAGCATAGTAGGAGATGAGGTGGTTGGTATTCAAAATTAAAATGTCAACAAGTTATCTTGGGTGGGGTTATTTTAAATTTTATAGTAATGACCATGAATTTTATTTAGTTAAAAATACTTCTCACATTTCAAAATTAATTTATTTTTATTTTGTAGACTTTATTATTGAAACACTTTTAAAAAAAGACTTAGTTTGAAATTTTATATATATATATATATATATATATATATATATATATATATATATATATATATATGCTTATTGAAGATTGTTTTGATAAAAAGCTAGTTAAACTTAAATATGAATAAGATAATAAATTGTACTCTCTCAGACCCAACTCTTTTTAGTAATTAATAATATGATAAAAGATAAATTTATAATAAGAATCGTAAGATAAGATAGAATTTTTCCTAAAAATAATAAAACAAATTTTTTAATGAAAATATTTATCATATTTAATATTTCATTACTTAATAATTGCATGTTGAATTTTCTTTTGCTTTTTTATAATCAATAAATTTTGATGAAATTTATGATTTAGGTTTGTATCAATTGTTTAATTGGTAGAATATTTTTTATAGACATGAAATCAAAACAGTTCATGATTTAGGTTTTTTTTTTAAAAAAATCACTTACAACATTGAATAACATTTTGCAAAACTTACTATGGGATTAGAAACTAATATATTATAGATCATGTCTATGAAATTTGATATATGTGTGTGTTAAATATATAATAACAATAGCTATTTAATTACGTTTTCTTTGATGTTCAATTTTTATAAAATTTGTTACAAATGACCTTCATAATAGGCAATTATAATTCAATGAATGAAATGATAAAGAATATTTTTGTTGAAAAGTTATTAAGTAGTGTAACTATGCTTAAATTTATACTAGTATAACTTGATCTGAACCCATGGAAGGGTAAGGAGGGATCCATTTAATGTAAAAGTGAGTTATGATATACTTTCTTTATTCAATTGCTTTTTATGAACATGAATCTCATCAATCTAGCTAACCATTGTATTTAAAGTTTTTACCAACTAGATCAAGTTTATTAAAGATCATATAATTTAAAAATGATTTGATATTTCATTATTTCACTTTATTTTGTTAGATATATATATATATATATATATATATATATATATATATAATATGTTTTGAAAATAAAAATAAATCTCAATTGTTAGATTACATGACTATTGATGTCCAATCTTCTTGAAATTTGGCATGCTTAATTATTGTCGCATAATTCAATAGCCAGATTGATTTTAATATTTATATAATGTTATTGAATAGAGTAAGTGTACAAGTCTTGCTCTTAGAGTAAATGCATCTCCATCCTATAGATGTTGTACAACATGCCCACACATGCACACACAAACAATGCATACAATGCTTTAACTTTTTAGGAGCTGAAATCACTTTTTTGTTCAAGAAATAGAATTCATATTACTTCAAAAACATTTAATCTCTTGCAGTGTTCCCAGTATTTTCTATAATCATTGGCATGAGTGCTAAACTCATTGAAATTAAAAAACCAAAGCTACAAATTATAGGATAAGTGCAACTCAATTTGCCTCTCAAGGACCGATATTATAATGACTACTTGCTGAGAACAAAATAGCGCAAAGGGAATTAGTACACAAAATTTGTTTGTGAGGAATAATAAGGAAAAAGCCGTTCCTAAGCTTAGTTAGGGACACATTTAATACTCTTCAGTCGCTATTGGCAGTTATTTCCCGTGACAAGATATATGGGTGTTGCAAAGTCCATTGTTAACTTAGAACATTAGCTTGAAATACAAATTTTGTCAATTAATTCCATAGCTAAATTTAATTTTTCTTGTTGGGTTACCTAAAATAAGCTTGAAGCATGAGTTGTATGACAAATTTTTTGGCCAATGGATATCTGTTTCCATGCCAACATCCTGTTATGAAGAAGCTTGGTCTTTTCTCTCTAAATTTTAGAGTTCTCATAGGCTTGTATTTGTCTTTTTAAGTTCTTGAAATTAGAGTTTCCTTTGGGATTCCATTTGCTCTGATTCTAGAGCTCTGATCATCAGAAGACGCAAAGAGGCACTACCAACCACTGCGAGCACACATTCCCAAATAGTGCGCGGAATAACAGTTAGTTAATTTATGTGCTTGCATGCACGGATTAATGAATTGATAGCTCCATTGTACTTGTATAAATACTGTAACTCTTCGGATTTCAATTAATGAGAATCATTTGTTCATTTTCACTAACATCACTCTTCATTTTTGCTCTCGTTCTTCCTTTGCCATCAACTCTTTGATGGTATAGAGCCTCACATTGAGAGCTCTACCACGCTTCCAATGGCGCGCAACCACGGCAAGAATCACAATGCGAACTCCAGCAACAATGGCAGAGGTGTAGAGATCACAAAAAATGAAGATCATCTGCAAAAGTTGGAGAATCCATACTTCCTCCATGCGAGTGAAAGTCCTTCGCAAGTTCTTGTTAAAGAAGTTCTAATCGGCTCAAACTACCACGTTTGGGCCGATGAATGAAAAGAGCCTTGATCTCAAAGAATAAATTTCGGTTCGTTGATGGTTCAATTCCAATTCCTGATGACTTTGATCCATTGAGAGGAGCCTATGAAAGATGTAACAACATGGTGCACTCATGGTTAATGCGCTCGATCTATCCTTCAATAGTTCGAAGTGTGAGTCAAATAGAGAATTCAGCCGAAGTGTGGAAGGATCCCGAGAGAAGTTCTCGAAAGCTAATATGATGCGGATCTTGGAGCTACAGCAAAAGCTGTGTCTGAAGCAAGGTGCGCTCAATGTTACTCAATACTTCACTGAACTGAAAGCATTGTGGGAAGAACTTGAGAATTATAGGCCTCTTCCAAGGTGCGCTTGTCCAGGTTAAGTGTGTTTGTCTTGCTACAAGGAATCCTGTTATGTATCGTGCACAAGATCACATAATTCATTTTCTGAGTGGATTAAACGAGGAATTTGGATCTGAGGTCTAGATCTTACTTATGGATCCAATTCCTTCTTTGAATTGAGTCTTTGCTATGATCTTGCAACAAGAGAGACAGAATCCTACCTCAATCGAGGATGAATCAAGACTACTTGTGAATGCAGTGACTAGTTCAAGGCCTATGGGAAGAGGAAGAGGGGGAAATGCAAATAGAGTGTGCACTTCCTGGCAAAGTAGGACACGCCATAGATGTTTGCTCCAGGAAACACGGCTTTCCTCCTAATTTCAAATTTAGGAATTCAGGTTAATCACACTATGAGAAATGATGAAGGTAGTGTAATAGGAATCGCAACAATTGGAGAATAGAATCAAACACCTCTCCAAGTCAAGTTCTCACTCAGGAACAATATAAGGGCTCATGGCCTTATTGCAAAAGTTAGAATTGCAGTCTCAGCACTTAGCCAATTCAATCACCACCTCCAAATTGGCTATCACCAACCCACCTCCTATGATAAACCAGTCTGGTAAAACCTTATTCATAATGTCAATCAGATTCTGCACAGAATTAGATTTGGATATATGATTCTAGAGCAGACATCACATTTGTTCTAATCAAACATATTTCAATTCACAAAACACAATAGATCCAGTGCATGTTAAATTACCTAATGAGAGAACAGCACCTGTATTGTAGGAACCGTTGTGTTTTCTAATTCTCTAGTCTTGCATAATGTGTTGTATATACCATAATTCTCTCTCAATTTAATCTCCATATCCAAACTCTACTTATCTCTACATTGTCAATTGACTTTTACATATGACTCTTGCATCATCCAGGATTTGATCTCCAAGAGGATGATTAGTTCGGGTAAGTGATTAATGGATTGTATCATTTGATAGCTGCAAGTTCAACACTAACCCTACCTTATCCTCACTTTCTACCCACCAAGTGACAACCACGTCCATCATAAATAAGGAAGAAATCCTGGCATTACAGACTTGGCCACCTTTCCACTAAAAGAATGAATTTGATGTCTCAACATTATCCAAATATAGGTTCCAATAATGGGTCAGATCCCTGTGACATTTGTAAGTTTGCTAGGCAAAAGAGATTGCCACACCCATTAGCTCTCATAGGTCATCGCATGCATTTGATTTGGTTCATTTAGACATTTGAGGACCATTTAGGACCCAATCAATACATGGTTATAGGTATTTCTTAATAGTTGTTGATGATTTTCGCAGATTCACTTGGATTTTCCTACTTAAATCTAAGGCAGAAGTTTCCAATCAAGTAAAGAGATTTGTTGAATATGTTAACACTCAATTCAAACCAAAATTAAAACACTTGAGATCATAATGGAAATGAATTTATCATGCCATAATTTTATGGTTCCAAAGGTATCATACATCAAACAAGCTGAAGGGAAACTCCACAACAAAATAGTAGAGTTAAGTGAAAACACCAACATATACTTAACGTAGCTAGAGCTCTTCTCTTTCAATCAAAATTACCAAACCATTTATGTTGTTATGCTGTCAAGCATGCCGTATTTTTATCAACCGAATCAATACACCTCTGCCCAATCACAGTCTCCCTTTGAACTACTCTACAACACTACACCTGACCTTTTCTAACCTAAAACTATTTGGTTGTCTCTGCTATGTCTCCACTTTAAGTGCTGGAAGGCACAAGTCCAATTTAAGAGCTAAGAAATCAGTTTTTCTAGGTTACAAACCCGGTCAAAGGTTTTGTCACCCTTGATTTACATAATTACCAAGTGATCATCTCCTGAAATGTCTTGTTTTATGAACACATTCTCCCCTATGCCACCTTTTCCATTGGCACGCTTACAAATGCACAAGGGTCTAATCCCTCCATACTCATCCAATAATTAGTGAACCCTCGATTGATCCCACCACACCTACAGCACCCTCACTTGAAGCTTCTCCCACATCCTCACTTACAAATACACAAACTAACCAAGCTTCATACCTAGCTCAACCCTAGATAACCTAGCCACCAATGCCTTTCCACCAGTCCACACCTCCACAGAATCACCAAACCACCACCTTACCTTGCAGACTATCAATGTCATCAATTAATCACTTCTCGCATGGATCACCCATTGGAAATCAACTCCAGGATCATCTGATTAAGGTTCTCTTTACCCTATCTCTGCACATCATTCATATACTCATATATCTCCATCACATACAAAATTTTTCTTTGCCATTCATTCTGATTCTGAACCTCCTTCCTATGTTGAGGACACACAATTCGACTACTAGAAGAAGGCCATAGATGCTGAAATATTGGCCCTAGAGCAAAACCACACTTGGGCAGTGGTTGATCTCCCCAAATGTAGTTCCTATTGGCAACAAGTGGGTTTCCAAAGTCAAGCGAAGGTCTGATTAGTGGCCAAAGGTTACAATCAGGTTGAAGGTATTGATTATTTCGATACCTTCTCCCCGGTTGCAAAGATCACCACCATCAAAACCCTCTTAGCCTTGGCCTCCATCAAGGGTTGGTCTCTCCACCAATTGGATGTGAATAACGCATTCCTCTATGGTGACCTCCACAAGGATGTATATGTGACCCTCCCACTTGGTTTCCCTTCTCAAGGTCCCAATAAAGTTCTGCAAGTTACTCAAGTCCTTGTATGGCTTGAAGCAAGCAAGTCGACAATGGTTTGCTAAGCTAAGTGAAGTGTTACTCACACATGGGTTTAGCCAAGCCCCTTCAGACCATACTTTGTTTATCAAGGACACTCATAACACATACATTGTGCTTCTAGTGTATGTGGATGACATCATCCTAGCTGGGAATTTGCTTGCTGAATTCAATGCCATCAAATCTGTCCTTGACATGCGCTTCTGCATTAAGGACCTTGGGATCCTCAAATACTTTCTTGGCCTCGAAGTTGCTCATTCTACACGAGGCATTATACTATGTCAGCGAAAATATTGCCTGGAGCTCTTGGGTGATTCGGGCTTTCCTGGTTCCAAGCCGCGTCCATACCCGTTCCTGTGCCTTCGGGTCTCTTACGACGGTGGGACTCCTTATAAGGACATTCCTTCTTCCGTCGCCTCATTGGACACCTCCCGTACTTGACCACTACTCGCCCCGACATCGCTTTGCCATTCAACAACTAAGCCAGGTTATGGCTTGCCCCACACTTCTCACTTCAGGCATCCCAACGCATCCTTCGCTACCTCAAGGGTTCGCGGGTCGTGGCCTTTTCTTCCCTCGCTTGTCTCATTTGCAACTACTCGGCTTTAATTATGCGACTGGGGTGGTTGCGTGACACTCGCCGCTCTATGTCGGGTCCTGTTTCTACCTTGGCACATCTCTCATCTCCTAGCGCTCTAAGAAGCAAACCATTGTCTCCCGGTCTTCAGCTGAAGCGGAGTACCGTGCCCTCGCCGCGCTAGATGTGTGCTCCAATGGTTGGTATATCTGTTACGTGACCTCAACATCACTTGTGTGAAGCCTGTGGTACTCTATTGTGACAATCGAGTGCGCTCCATATCACCTCGAATCCTGTCTTCCACGAGCGAACCAAGCACCTTGACATCGATTGCCACCTTGTAGGAACGCTTCCAAGCTGGACTCATGCGCCTCCTACACATTTCCTCCTCTGCACAACTCGCAACATTTCACCAAGGCATTTTCCTTCAAAGCCTTCGTCTCCTTTCTTCCCAAGCTTGGCTTATTGGATATCTACCAGTTGCTAGCTCAGGGGGTCTCGGAGCTCTGGGTCATTAGAAAACATGGAGCAGGCACCACCAACCATGAGAGCACACATAAGTAGCTCCCAAATAGTGCAAGGATAACAGTTCATTATCAGGAGTTGTGCTTGCATGCACCCGGATTAATGAATTGATAGCTCCATTGTACTTGTGTAAATACTGTAACTCTTCGGATTTCAATTAATGAGAATCATTTGTTCATTTTCACTAACATCACTCTTCATTTTTGCTCTCATTCTTCCTTTGCCATCAACTCTATACTTGATCCTACAAAAGAAGAAACCTAACAAGAGATCTTTTAAACACTTCACTTCATATATAGGTCTACTTGAATAATTTTTCAAGTGATAACATCACCATAAAAATTAAATCCACTTATGGATTTACTCTTCCATGAATCCATGATCCAATTAACAATAGAGTATCCTTCAAATTCATCTAGGTTTCTTCATAATATAGACCGGTCTACAATATCACAAACCAAGTTTAAATTCACAATGTCCTTTTTCATCCCCACAATTTTGTAGGAATTAAAATCAGTTATATTTTTACATATATGTCTGGTTGTCCCCATGTCTACCACTCAATTTTTTTGTTTCTTTTCTAAACTTGACCAAATTTGACTCTACTTCTCTTTATTTCCTTTTCTCAGCCAAACTCACCAAAGCTTTAGAACCTGAATGCAAGGGAGAGCAAAATGGGCTCACACAAACCAAAAACATCATCATGCCATCAAAAGCACATGTATATATAAAACAACTGCACAAAATCATCATCAAAAGCATGTCTAAATTATCCTTATAGCACTAGGCTATTCAAAGCATAAAGACATGATTATATAAAAGAAATAAGACATCATGAACTGAAACACAATAACCAAGACCAGAAGGAGGTATTTTTTTTAATTATTAGAAAGTTGGAACCAATTTTGTGGTAACAAAATTATGAGATAGGAACTCTAACTTTCTTTCTCTCTTCCTCGATAAAAAGTGTTGTACAAGAATGCAATTTATAAGACAATAAATCACAGAACCATTTCAACATCATCCAACTAGTAAAATAATTAATTAATGAGTATTGTGAATAAAACCCAAGCTAATATTAACATTAAATAAGCTATAAATTTGTGAATAAAACTCTTTAACATATATGTTGTAACAGTACCAATCACATGAAAAATAAGATAAATAAATTAATAATAACTAAATAATAATAATAAAGTAAGTGGAATTGTTTTCTGTAAGTTGGTTTGAACCTTGACTCATAGCAACGAGGATACATAAAAGGATGCAAAATAATGACCAGAACAAAAGAAAGGAAAGGGATAAAAGGTCACAAGACTACTCCACCGATTTAACAAACGATGCCACCTGCAATCAGCATAGACAGCCATCTGAATGGTCTATTTGGAACAACTAGTATCGGCAAGTGTATTGGACTCAGTAAATCACAAAGAAAAAATACTCTTAAGATTGTTGGAAAAATTAATTAAGACATCACAAATAAAATTGGATAAAACAAAAAATAATTGCTCAAAGTAATATAAAATCAAATATAAAAAAGAAATAACACAATAAAATTAAGTTAGAGTGGCTTATAGGTTTGTGGTGAGGCCTGGGCAAGCGTTTAAGAGTATTTGGTCACCAAAATAATTACTAAATGCAGATGGCTTTTCGACTAATACTTCAAGATACAACTGACATTTTCACTAACTCTGCACTTAAACTAGTAAGCCTACAAGAATAATTTTATTGGATTTGCTTGAGGGAACAAACAAATACATACAATATACTATGGTTATTTTCTAAAACTGTCATCGGAATATTTTTTTGCCTCTACACGCTCCCAAATACATGTATGTGACTAATATATTATAGTCATTAAGAAGATGTAATGAGAAAACATTCATGTGATAATTATTATATTTAATAAAATCTATTGAAATTATCTAACAACCCAAACGACTATATGATGACAATATTTCTAATTCATATTTATAGTGTAATAACGTAAAACAAACCAAAGTATGTATATACTATTTAATTCTACATTTAATACTCACGTGGAATATTTGTAATCAAATATAATTATAACTAAATATAAGTAATTTTGAAATATAATAATACTAACAATAGTTATTATATAAAAAAAAAAAAACTATCATACTCCTCCAACTATAGTTCCCCTCAAGGTTTTGGTTGTCCTATTTTTTACTCCTTCAACCTCATGAATATATTAAACTGGAACCCCATGTCTATCTATGTTACTTTCTTGGGTATGAGATAGAGCATAAAGGTTACCATTCCTGGGATCCTATATCTAAGTGTATTCATGTCTTCCATCATGTCGTCTTCTAGGAACATCACAAGTTTTCATCTCTGTATTCCTTCAAGTTCATTCCTTCCATCCGAGTCCTTTCTTCATTGACACTTGTTGATCTTTTTCCTAGTGATATTGATGTAGATTCCTTGGTGAGCTCATAGTTTCTTTTGATGCTTTGATAGTTCCTGATAATCTAGTTCCAATGTAGATTCCCCATTGGCTGCCCCTCCTTCTACACTCGTTGCCCTTCCTCCTGAGCATCCAATTAGGGTGACACAACCTCCTGCTTATCTTAGGAATACCATTATTTTTCTATCATGCTTCACTTACATGAACCATAGACCTATAAAGAAGCCTCCATAGACCTCTATTGGCAGCATGCTATGTAGAAGAGTTCCAGGCATTGGAGAAGACTCACACTTGTGACTTGGTTGATCCTCCTTTTGATAAGACTCTTGTGGGTATACAAGATCAAGACTCATTAGAAGTCTCTTGAGTGATATAAGGCTCATTTGGTTGCTAAGGGTTTCACTCAGAAGTATGATATTGATTATGAGGAGACATTTGCTCCTGTTGCTCATATTACATATGTGTTAGCTCTCTTTGCTATCCAAGCCACTTAAAAGTGGACTCTTAGTCAGATGGATGTGAAGATTGCCTTTCTCAATGGTGATTTGAGAAGAAGTTTATATGTAACCATCTATTGGCTACAACTACCCTTCGAACAATGTTTGTCTCCTTCATAAGGCCTTGTATGGCCTTACAGGCTCACCGTGCATGGTTTGACAAGTTTAGCTCCATAATTCGTCAACTTGGGTTCTCATCTAATCCTCATGACTCAACTTTCTTCATTCGTGGGGTTGACCATGGCACTGTGTTATTGTTACTCTATGTTGATGACATGATCATTCCTGACTATGACACCTCTGGCATCACAAACCTTAAGGCTTCCCTCAAGTCAATTTGAGATGAAGGATCTTAGTCCCTCAGTTATTTCTTGGGTCTCAAAGTTCTCTCCTCTGATGATGGCATGTATTTATCTTAGGCAGTGTGCTTTTGATCTTATCCCCAAGCTCCTCTCATAGATTCCGCACGGAATTCACACTTCTTGAGCCTAATGTGTGCTTCATTATAGGCAGTTAATTAGTAGCTTGATCTATCTCCAAGTTGTAGCCTAATATTTCCTATCCTGTCCACCTGGTTAGTCGTCCACGTCTACTCACGCTCTACTCACTAATGTGTTGTTCTTCACATTATTCGGTATGCAAAGGGCACATTATTCTATGGACTTCACTTCTCTGCTCATTCTCCTTTGGTTCTTCAAGCTTACTCTAATGCTAATTAGATGGAGATCCCACTAATCGTTACTCTACCACTGGCTATTGTATCTTTCTTGGAGATTCTGTTATCTCCTAGCGCATAAGAAACAAAAAACTTTGGTTGCTTGCTCTTGTAACAAAAGGGAATCGGGCTTTTGCTAACACTACTTCTAAGGCTCTTTGGATTCGTTGGCTCCTTGATGATCCAGGCCTCTCAATCCTTCCCCATTGATCTTTATTGTGATAATCAAAATACTATTCAGATTGCCCATAATGACGTGTTACATGAGCACACAAAATATATATAGATTGATTGTCATTTCATCAGACAATATATTCTTCATGGTGTTTTTCATCTCGTCTCCATTAGGGACCTTGCCTGCTAACTTGTTCACCAAAGCACACAATCCCGAGCACTTTCATATTTTGGGCCCTAAACTCAAGTTGGTCTTGTCATTATCCCCTTGAATTTGAGAGGGGATGTTATGATATGATTTATATAATTTAATATTACTTATTGTATAGGATCATATTGATTTGATTTTAATTATTTTGTATTTATTACTCTATGCCTATAAATAGGCACCTCCATTTGTATAGATACACACTAGAGAATATACGGACACGCAGATTATTTAGTTAGTCCATGTTTCTTATTTTTGATTCTTCGTTTCTAATATGTTAATACATATATATATATATATATATATAATGAAAAAAATATTTAATCAATTTTGAAATTGATAATTTAGAAGATATAAGTTAAGTATTAAAAAAATTCATTTTAATAAGTTTTTGAACCCTATAAAACTAAATTGTAGAATTATAATTATAATTTTATATGTTAGTCTAAATTTCAATTCTATTATCGGACACAAGGACACAATAGTTGCTTCCTCGATTCATCAGTACGATGACGTGTTTGCTTATTTAAATTCTAAATATCTTTTAATGGACTTAATCAACTTTAATGTGACGTTTATTAGTCCTTGTCATGGTTAGCTTAGTGCATCATGGATTAATTAATAAAAAATTAACAAGTGGTATCCAATGTATACCTCTTTTGATAATTAACAAAAAGAAAATGGAAGAAAAGGACCCCCTTGGGTCATCGTCACCCACAAGCCCAAAGCCACGTCAAAATGAAAAGAAAAATAATAGCTGAATGCCAAGACAAGCAAAGGGAAAATGAAAACAACAGTCTAAAGTCTCTGAGATTCCAAGCTGCTGCAAGAATGAAAATAACGAAAAAAGTAAAGGCGAAAATAAAATAACGAAAAGCTAGGGGCCAATTGCGCATTCAAGACAGTGCCAGGTGTCACCCTAGAGTGGAATCTGCAAGGTGTATAGAGGGGCATTTTGGAAATTAAAGCATATCACGAATTTAAATTTGCAAATGACTCAGGATGTGGCTTTTCCAAGAATCAATCCACTCATGAACCGCAAAATATCCTCAACCTCAATTTAGTGTCCCATTTTTTATCCACCAATAAAAAGGTAATATATATGAGTAATGAGTTGTTATTAAAAGTTGATTTTAACAAAAATAAAAAATTATTATTGATAATGAAATACTTATCTACATATGAGTAAGAGGATAAAATAAGGGACAGGAAATTTGTGACAGAGGATTTGAATCCCTCATGAACCACGCGCGTAGGTAGGGCGTGCCGTGATTTGGCCATCATAGATCGTTGATCGAAGCGCGTGGACAAATGAACACGTGGAGATGGTGTGAACAGTCAAGGGCGGCTAGACTTGGGTGAAGAAAACGAAGGCCCAGGGCCCAAGGGTCGAGGAACTGTATTGATGGCCCACTCACAAAACGACATAAATGTTGGAATAACAAAAGACAAAAGAACAGAGATCGAATATAAGCTGGTTTTAATTGTTTGACTCTTGTTCTTTCAAGTAAAATTTTGCATGGGTGCAAGACTTAAAATAGGAGAAAATTTTATAATGAATGATAAAAATTAATATTAAAAAAATTCATAATAAAATAATGAATTTTGCTTAGAGTATTGAAAGGCTTCCAATAACAGAAATTTTTGTTACTCCCAATACATTAAATTTATCAATAATTTAAAAACTTCATTTTTTAATAAAAATTTTTTACTTTAGAAATCTTAGCAAAAACTCTAAAGTAATTGGATTGAATTATTATAACTACAGTTTAGCATATTAAAGAGGTTTTAGGAATGAATGTCCTTAGAATTTTTGTTAAAGTTTTAAAAATAGAAACTTTTTGCTTGAAAATCAAATCTTTTGAAGTTACAGAGGGAACTATGAGAAGCATCCTAGAGTACTTATTAGGTTAAAAATATTTTTATTCATAATGTTTAAAATGTATGAATTAATATTAATTCATTATTAGATGTAATATAGACGTATTCAAATATGATCTATATTTCTTCTAATGATAAATAAATAAATATGATATTTAATATATCATAAAAAAATAACATAATTTTATTAAATTGGGTTAACTCTATTTATAAAATAACATATAAAATTCTCATGTATCCCATATTTTTTCTTATTTTTAATTCCCAATCAAATACAAAATGCTATTTAAAATAATCATAAAAAAAGAGTTATGCGTTGGTGAATTGTGATGGGGGGACCTATTTGGTGGTGGGCACTGTGTGGGAGTATTTATGGGTGGAAAGTGTCTTTGTTTCAGCAAAGCCAAACAGCCAAGAAGGAAAAAAAAAAAAAAGAAGGAGCATTCTAGAGGGAGACATAGAGAGTGCTTCTGGCTCAGAGAGAGAGAGAGAGAGAGAGAGAGAGAGAGATAAGTAGTTGGGTTGAGGGGGTTTCAGAGAGGAGACATGCCCAACTTGAACCCAACAGTTTCTTGTACTTGCTTCTTCATGCTTTGCCAGATCCCAAAGGTCCTTACTCTCTGCTCTCTCTCTCTGTCTTCTTTGTTCTGCCTTATCCTCTTTGTCTCTCCACTAACAACATCTTTTTTATTTTATTTTTTAAAATTTTTTTAATATTCTTTCCTTTATCTATGCTCTTTTATTTTTGGTGTGTCTACCCTTTTTTTTTCTTTTGTACTTCCCTTTGCCATGTTTTGTGATTTGTTTTATGTTTGTGGGATCCAAGTGGTGAGGTTCAAGTGTTTAGCTGTTAAAGGTTGCTGTTTCCCATTTGCATGTGGAGTTTGAGGTCAGCTGCTGATGTTTAAGTCATTACTGACTTAAGATTTGGAAAGTCGGTTCTGGGGTAAAGCTGTTGCTGTGTCTTCTGTTGCTCCTGTTCAGCTCCTTCTCAGTTTCTAGTAGTTGACATTTTGGATTGGGAAAAAATAGGTTTGCATTTTCTGGGTGTTTTTCCTCTTTTCTTTTTCTTAAAGCACCAACTCAACTCAAGATTTTAGTTTGTGGTTGTCTGATATGTGCATGTCTTTTTTTTAAATTATTTTTACTATTTTCCTGTACTTCTTTTGGTACAATTATTTTCTTGTATCTGAATGATCATATAATTCATTTAAGTTGGAGTTTCCTGACAAGTATGGCACTTGGGGTTGTATGTCTAAACATTGTTTTGATGAGATACTACGATAACAGCAGAATAGTATTTTTGTTTATTTTTGTGAATGACACTTGAGGATTGATGATGCTTTATTTTTTTTATTGTATCGATTTGATGATTGTATCCTTCAGCAAAGGTTGTGATTTATGTAATTTCGACAAGACCAAAGCCAAGTGAAAAGGAATTCACAAATATTTACATTTGGACTTGCTGTCTTACTTTTTTCTGTTCCATTTTTTAATTGTTTTCCCAAGTTTCTGGCAAAAACAATTGAGTTTGAAGATGAAGAGATTTAAGATTGTTGATCTTATTGGACTTCTATCCAATTCGTAATATGGCTCCATGGATATGCCATCATATAAGAAGAATGCCCTTTGTGTTGTATTTCATTGCTTGTCTAATTTTAAGATGATCTTTTTGTAAGATGTGATTAAAACATTGAGAATTAAGGCTGTAATGTAATATACATTGTACTCGGGGAATGATAAGTCATACTTCATTATATAATATTTTTCAATATCACCCTTCGAAACTTACTATTTCCCTTTCTTTACATAGTTACATACCTACTAGTAGGATTCAATATGGTGATTTTCCATTCCAATCATTCTATAAAATAGTGATGCGTCTGTCCTTAAAAGTTTTCCGTCTTAAATAGCCAATTGATTCATCACTATGTAGCAAAATCTCAAATTATAGGTTGTGATTCATCAATATAAAATAGGCTGTTTTTTCTATTTTGTGGCATATTGTTTATACTGTGTTTGCTCCCTTACAAATATGAAGAATGATTAGAGAGCTTCAACCCTCTGAGGAATTTGTTCTGTGTTGTGTCATGCAGGATCTCTTTTCCTCCTTTCGTTGCACCTCATGCAATGAATTTATTCTTTTTTTATGAGCTATTGGTTCATGTATTTGAGGGGGATGAGGTTTATGAATGGCTTGATTTGCATTTCTCAGTAGTTAATTAGCTATGACAATTTTGTGAACACATAAGACCACTCCTTTGTGCTTATCCACTTGGGTGACTTGATGATTTGAATTACATATGCATGCAATTTTGATAACTACACACACACACATATTGACTGGCAATTTTGATGACTATATTGGATCCGTCCCATATGATATCCTGTCATGCATTATACAATTTTCTTTTGTATGTTTGTGATTTCCCTTCCCTTCCTTAAAATCGGCTCATCTAACATGAAACGGTTCTCTCAGGTCAAGTTCTAAATTTGAGAAATGGCTGTGTTAAAGATTAGATGAAACCATTTCTGTCGTCAAATCATCCTGATACCGTGTTCAATTGTCCACAAGTTGATCGCAACCACTCAATGGTATGTGAAGCTGCACTTTTGGATTTGTTGCTTTTACTTTAGTGACTAATAATTAGCTTTTGTCCTCCAACTACAGGCTCATGGTCCTTATCCTTATGGTGATCCATTTTTTGCTGGTTCATTAGTTGCTTATGGACCACAGGCTATTGTAAGCTGTCCAGTCCATCTTCTTTTTTCTGTGCTCTTAATATTTATATGCACTTTATGATACCTGATTTCGGTGATATGTAATTTTAATTTTTTTTTTTGGTAAAGGGAATGTTGCTTCTTGATTTCCTTGTATAAGGTTTTAATATGATGTCACTGTTGTCTTAAAATATTTCAGAATCAACCCCAAATACTGCCCCAGATAATGGGATTACCATCCACCAGAGTTGCATTACCACTGGAACTTGCAGAAGATGGCCCCATTTATGTCAATGCAAAACAATACCATGGTATACTGAGAAGGCGTCAGTCACGGGCAAAGCTTGAGGCTCAAAACAAACTCATCAAAAGTCGTAAGGTATGTTCCATAAGATGGTGATGCGTTGAAGTTTGAAAACCCTGCTTATGTTTTGCACTCTGTTAGCAAATGAAAATGCTTCAACAATTCTTTTAATGCTTGGAGCAGAATAATATTCCTATTCTCTCTCTTTTAATAATGTGACAGGTAGGGTTAGAACTAGGATATATCATATAATCCTTTGAGGGAGGGGGTAATACAAAATTTGAAGGTGTAAATTTGTTATATGAAAAAAAACTAAAATTTAAGATTTGCATTTTCTTAAGCTCCCTAAACATAAGGTGAACATGGTTCCACACGTGGGGGCAACAAACAAATGACAATAACAAATCCTTGTCCCACTAGGCAGGATTGGTTATATGGATCAAATTATGCCATTGTGCTCTTTAGGTTCCCCCCTTGCAGGCAAGCATAGAGAAAATTATTTTTTTTTAATACAAGAAATATGTTGAGAATGAGAAAGGAACTTATAAGGAGATAAGAGGACAAGTAAGTCCTATATACAAGAACCAAAACTTCTAGAGAAAAACTATCAATGAAGCATAGCTTTTCCAATCTCTCAACATATGTGAGAGGAAAAGTCCTCTAAAATTACATGTTAGTTACATAGTTTAATTGTTATTTGCCGGGAATGTTGGAATTACATTATGAGTTTCAAAAGGATAGTTCTAGAACTTCGAAATGAAATTGATACCATAGAATCACATGTTGCATTATTTTATAAACATGTTATTATTCCATTATATTGAATGTTGAATCATATAGCGAAGATGTTGCCTCCTATTATGAATGTTGAATCATATAGTTTCATCCTCTAATTGGTTGCAGCCATATCTTCACGAGTCTCGGCACCGCCATGCTGTGAATAGGGTGAGGGATCTGGGGGAGATTCCTCGGTACCAAACAGCTTCAACAGCCTAATGCAGAATTCGCCAATGGTGCACATTCTGGCTCAGACACCGACAACATATATCAAAAGAAAGATGCATCAGAGGTGGAAAGTCACCCCTCAACCGGAGAGAATGCTTCTTCCATCACAACCTGCTTTGACCGGACAACTTTATCTAGCAGCAGTGTCAATAGGCAGCCTGAGCGCATGTTCCTGCCAAACCCTCCAAACATGAGCGGAGCACCCCAGTGTGGTGGGGGACTCACCTTTAGCGGAACAAAGCAACGTGCCCCAGTTGTCCGGTGAGACGCGGAATGGAACCAAGCAAGATTAACATCTCACCGGAATGGAACCAAGCAAGATCGACATCATCGGTCAGGCAAATCATCCTTGGCTCTGTCTCTTTATTTTATGTGTTTTCATGTGTCATTATAAAAACTTTTTGTCTTTTGAGAGACTGCATCAACACCCAGACTTTTCCTAGTGCTTTGCCGTGTATTTTAGTGTTGCCATTGCTTACAATGGTCTGTTAAACTGGATCAGAATGGTTGCTGCATGAAGTTTTTATGTTTGTGATCCATATGTATATTTGCAAAGTGGATAATTTGGTCTCTTCTTATTTTCTTTTAATTTTTTCCCTGTCAAAATTTGGTCTACAAAGCATTTCTTAAGCTGGTTTCTTACGTTTCAAACCGTCTATCAATCTTATGTTGGTTATATTTCTTTTAATTCCTTTGATAAAGATAATGATGTCACTAATTCACTGACTCGTTCATACTTGTTACTGATACATGATCGCCTCTCTTCAGGATTTTATTATGAAGTTTGTTATGAAACTAATTCGAAACCCGTGCTACCGGATAATGTAAAGTTAAATTACTTAATGATTCATACTCTTTCTTAAAATTACTAATTCCAATACTTAACAATTTTGTAGCATAATATTTCATTAAGTGCATATATAAACAACGCAGTGCAGAATTTCACGACAATTAACCAATGTTTTGAAAGACGGATTGGTTGATCTGACCGGCCGGACCAGGAACTGATCCTTTGGTCGGTCCGGTCATAACCAAAAACCAAATTTCCCAAAACCGGTGTGAACTGGCCACAAGCCTTGATGAACCGGTCAAGTTTTTTTTTCCTTCCAAATTCTACAATCCTTATATAATAAAAGATAGTAGAAAATAAACCTTAATTAGTCAAATCAATAACTATTAAACCTCATTAACTTAAAAAGAGCCTAGAGATAAACACAAAGTAATGTGAGACATGAATATTTATAATTGTTTTAAGAGTAGAAACTTCCTACTCTTTGATTGAGCCAATAGTATAGTGATTGTGTCTGTATCCAACACTTTTTAGATGTGAGGTTATTTGTTCAATTTTCACTTTCTCCTTTTCTCAATTCTTTAAGAAAAATTTCTGACTTTAATGTCTTTGTGAAAAAAAAAAAAGACTTCCTACTGTGGTGGAGAGTCATGAGAGATTGTATTTTACTCTAAAATATGCTTATATAAAAATGAATTTATAAAGTTAATCTACAAATCACTTATTTTTTACAGAATTAAATCACAAATTCATCTTTGACAAATATTGTAAGGGCAAATTAATTAGGACACATTAATATGTTAACTCTTCATTTCAACACTTAGCATAAAAGGACATATTGATCAAAAATTACCGATTTGACTTTTGTTAAGCTCTACATTAGCTTATTACTAATTTTTCACATCAAACAACTATGATTTTTTTTCTTTATTAATCATGCTTATGCATCTTTAATTTAAACCCTAACTTTCGTCATTTTCTAATTTCTTCTTTATTTTCACACATCTCAAATCAAAACAAGGTTGTTTAGTTCTAAACTTGTAATATAGAGTTTGATGGAGCCATACTATCAACTTAATGGTCCCAATGTGCATTTTCTAATTTAATTGGCACCGTGCAATTGGCTCAGATGGGTTTAATGAGTTTTTGGGATTTTGGCTGATTTTTACATGCTTAATTCATATCATGGATTGTTTTTGACCCAAAAAAAAGCCTTTAGAGACCCAAAACAAATCAAGAGGAGTTAAGTGAACATCACTTGTATGACATGAATGATCTTGGACACTTGGAATCAATTGGGGGAATTGGAGATTCAAGAAAGCTTTGCTAGGGTTTGGAGACAACTTCAAGAGGAGAAAGCTTGTGCTACACCTTTTGTTCTTCTTCTCCTTTTTCTTGTGATTTGATGCCATTAATGTTCATTATCTCTTTGATTATGGATGTTATGACAATGTTTAGTGGCTAAAATCTTTCATAGCTAGGGTGATGATGTAACCTATATTGGAATTATGAGTTGTTGAATTTCTTTTAATCTAATGGACATCCCTTCTTTCAATTGAGTTTCTGTATTTGTTCTTAATTCTTTTGTGGCTTTATCACCCATAAATTGGTGTTGTGAGTGTGTAGGCAATTGAGAAATATATTAGTGCATAACTTAGACATAGGGATAGAAACCACAATTGTTGATTATCTAGGGATAGAGATTAATATATTGTGTGGGATTTGAGATTAGGATTTCATGCAACACAAATAATGCCTTTGAATTAATGGTTCATGTTAAGGAATTAAGTGAATTTTAGTTTCCAAGAGGGTTGGTATGCTTTGGTATGCCAACAAATTTAGTATTAACTAAATTAGGAAATCTTCCATCAATTGAATTGATTGAATATCATTAAATTGGGAATTAAACACTCATATGAATAACTAGATGAAATGGATCCCTAGTGCCTTAACCTTCATTGAATTCTCTTTTTCGTCATTGATTCATTGCTTTCCTTAGTATTAGATTAGAGTAGTTTTGTTTTCATGTAAATTTTGAATTCTTGAAATCTTGAACCGGTTAGCCTAGATAGTATTTGGAATTGTGAAGTGGCACTTGATTACACAATCCCTGTGGAATGATATTCTTTCTCACTCTTTATTACTTGTAAACAGGTACACTTGTCGGGTATCATATTGACAATATAAAATTTTTTATATTGTCATCTAATAATATATTACCATATTAGTCATGGTAGTTGATTTTCCCACTCATTACTTGAAAAGTAATATAAATGAAAAATTTTGATTGGGTAATATTGTAAAAATATTTTACACTATTGGTGTATTAATATTAAACTCTTATTTTATTTAATTATATGTTAAAACGAATTTAACAATTAATTTTGTTAAACTTATATGCTATTTTTTAGGGAAAATTTATAGATTTAATTGGAATACACTGATAGTGTAAAAAAGTTTTACACATTCTTCCAATCATGTAATAACATATAAGCAAATATGATTATTTCAACCTCCACTACTTGAAAAGTCATACAAAATGTGATATTTTATTGGATAATAGTGTAAAACTCTTTTATATCGTTAGTGCATTAAAATTAAACTAAATTTATATTCCTTTATCATATTTCAATAGTAAATTATTATAATTAATGGTATAAATACATCACATGTTATTTATATTCGGCAAATTGGATGGTTTTCCACATTAGTTGAGTGTGTGTGTATTAATAATGTTATTTGAACTTCACAACATTAAAGGCACTCAACATATTAAAGTACATGAGACCAATATTTCTTTTTCTTTTTCCTCCAATTTCCCCATCCAACTCATTTCTTTTCTCTCCTAGGTGTTTAGAGTATGTTTGGATTGATAGAACATGGTGGAATGAAGTGAGATTTTTATTAAGTCTATTATTTACATTTGCCAAACTTGGATGGAATAGAGTGAAGATAGACGTACTCTATTCCACTCAATCCTACTATTTTTTCTTATTTCTTTTTCCAAAATTGGGGGAATTGGATGCAATGAGTTTCCTTTTAAATCAAATTACTAGTTAACCCTATTATTGATATTATTATATTCTAGTTTAAGAGTCTTATGGGAATAAAAAGTTTTCAATCTTTTATTCCATTCCATTGATTTATCCAAACAATGAGGTGAGATAATTATTCCAAATCACTCCACTTCATTTTAGTTCACTCTACTCCACTACTTATAATCAATCCAAATATACCTTAGGTTATATTTGGATTGATGGTGACAAGTGGAGTGGAGAGAGTGTAATATAATGGAATGGAGAGGAGCGAAGCGAGTGGCATAATTATATCACTCCATTATTTAGATATATTAATGAAATAGATTTAGGATTATAAATTTTTTATTCCTATAATACCCTTAAACTAGAATATAGTAATACTAGTAATCGGGGGCAAACTAGTAATTTTATTAAAAAATAACTCATTCCATTCAATTCCACCCAATTTGGGGGAAGAAAAGTAAAAGAAGGTGATGCAATTGAGTAGAATAAACTTTATTCATCTTTATTCCGCTGCATCCAATTTTAACATATTCAAACAATGAAGCTAATTAAAATTCCACTCCATTTCATACCATTCCATCTAACTCCACCCATCCAAATATACCCTTAGGGTATGATTGGGAGCATTAAAATGAGAGTGGCAAGGAGTGACAAGTCTAAACTTAAGTGACCCTTGTTCATGGATGTGGCATAATCTCTTTTTTTTTTTTTGAAGATAGGAATACTTCTATTGAGTAAAAACTTAGGATAAGTCCCATAGGACAAAAACAATACAAGAAGCCCAAAATCACTACTCAAAGCAAAGTAGGATAAAGACATAAAACTTAAAGAGGGAGAGAGCAGCTTGTATCTTTTCAAGATTTTGGAAATAGAGCAGCTTGTATTTCTTCAAGATGTTAGAGAGCCAATCGCATGGAATCGTGTCCTACGATTTCCAGGTTCTCAAAGGTCTTCTTGTTCCTTGCTTTCCATCTAGTCCAACAAGTTATAGCAAGTAGGTTCGTGGCATTTTTGCTCTCTGATGTCTCAAAACTTCAGTCATTGCATAGATCCACTAATCCCAAGATTCTGATGATCATGGTTCACACTAATCTAATCCAAAGAAAGTGGTTTCCATACTTCCAAAGCATCATTGCAATGAAGGATACAATGTACCATTGATTCTAAAGCTATAGCACATCTGGGCAGACATCATCAACCATGGGAATTCTCCTCTTAATAACTCCTAGAATTGGAATACCCTCATGGATTGCTTTCCAAATAAAGATCTTGATTTTATAGGGCACCTTCAATTTCCATACACTTCTCCATAAGCTTTTAATCTTCATGTGAATTAGGTAAGCATCTAGCAGGGATGGAAAAACTTATAGGCTACCTTGTACCCTAAATTGACCAAGTATTTACCTCCTTTATTGTGTCTCCAATAAGGTTTGTTGGTAATCCAAAAGGTGAGATGTCTAGAATTGTTTTGGCTATTGAATATGGGAATTTGTCAACAATAATCTGCTCATTCCATGTGTTATTAGGAAGAAGGATGTTCTTCAACAAGTAAATCTAGTCATTAGCTAGTATCTCCCTAGGGATTGTGAACAGATACGTTTGAGGGAGCGAAGGATTTGTGAAAGCTTTGATTTTTTCTCCATCACCTACCTTCCAATAAAAACCCTTCTCCAACACCTTTCTTCCTTCCAAAAGACTATGCCATGCCCATATGGGTTATTGCCCTTTTCTATTGTCATAAAGTCCCCTAGTTTGAAGTATTATCCTCTAAAGATCTTAAAGAAAAAGGATGATTAGGTTGTCATCCGCCTTCAGCCTTGTTTAGCTAACGGGCTAGATTCATAGCCCATCTTTAAAACCCAACCCTTCCTCACTTTTGCATCTACTTAATTTATCCCAACTAATCCAAGCTTGCTTCTTTTCTGATTTCTCTGGCCCCACCAAAAATCGGTCATCATTTTATGCAACTCCATTAATAAAGTTTTTGGCAATTTAAAACATGATAAGGAGTAGATTGGGATTGCTTACCAATTGCTTTGATTAAAACATGTTTTCCACCTAGAGAGGAGACTTCTTTTCCAGCTCATTAGTTTCTTACCCACATTTTCTTTTATGTAAGCAAAATAGGCTTTTTTGGACCTGTGAATTATTGATGGTATTCCAAGATATTTATCTTGGGTTCCAACATGATTGATGTTTAGTTGAGAAGCTAGTTGAATTCGGAACTAGTGTATGGTATTCCTCAATAAACACTACAGACTTATGGAGATTAATTTTTTGACCACTATACTATTCATTATTTTGTAGCAACTCCAAAATATTAGCCCACTGATTTGGGGATGCTTTATCAAAAAGCAAAGAATCATCAGCAAAAATGAAGTGATTAACAGATGGGCAATGACTACCAATTTTAATACCTTGTAGACTTCTACAAACTCTCTGCCTTTTGGAGTAAGAATGAGAATCCTTCTGAACATAGTAAAAATAGATATGGGGACAGGGTCTTCTTGACTATCACGACTCGACTTGAATCGTGACCAACACGTGAGGATCCCTGCATAAGCCTTGTGATCTCTGAGTCATACTATATGCATATTTTATTCGTAAAATCCTTTTCCAATCATAAATCAATTTTCATATTTAATTCATAATAAACCTAAATAGCCCTTTTTTCCATTATTTGAATATGAATCTATAGCTGTATACAAAATAATTATGAGTTGCTATTTACAAAAGCCATGAATGTTATATCATTTTAAATACAATTAAATCATGTGAATCAAAATGAAAAACATGTATATGGGGTTCGGGATCCTGCTCGCAACGTCAGAGTACTCTACAAAATAATAGAAACTTCACACCAAGGTGAAGCTTACCCAAACTGAAGATGAACTATTGTTGAGAGGAAGGAGGTGGAGGATCCAAAGCTACTCCTGTATCTATGAAGAAGAAGGAAAGAAAGAGGGATGAGTTTTATCATAAAACTCAGTAAATAGATCCTTACCCATAACCATACATGGGATAAGAAGAAGATACATAATAATAATGCAACATCTCAAAAATCATTTCTTTTATCCTGCATAATAGCTATGAAATCTTCATTTGCTAGAAACGTAGGGAACATTTTATTTCTTAAGAATTACAAAAGAGAACAAATTATCCATAAACTGTAAGGGTGGTGCTTAGTTCCTGGAAAACAAGAGCACCTTGCTGAGTCTTAATAGTCCTTGGCAAACCGCATCCCTGCGGACTGGTCTGAATAAGGATAACTTTGCCCCACGGGCACTTGGTATACCAAGGCTAACGATTTACTGTTGTTAACTCAGGCTCTGTTCTCAGTAACTCTCTATTCTAAAACCATCCTGAAGTCATAAATTGGGGTTTTATAAATTTCTAGGTTCAACATGTCTCAATTCTTGTAAATAAGCATAAAACTTCACATTTGCTTTCTATCAACCATAGCTAATCTTTTTCATCATATTCGGTCAAAATAACCATTTGAATCATATAAAAGAATTCATAGTTCAAATATGGTCCCATGCATTTTTATAGCAACAATTTTCATGAGAGCTTTCAAAAATACATGTTCCTGTTCTAAAACAAAATAAATATGGCTTCATATCATATAACAGTTCAAGTTCTAATTTCTAAACACTTATATTGTTAGAAAATAATAATATAATAACTAACATAGGGCCATGAGATCAAACCCACTCACTTGAAGTGGTAAAATGTGAAGAATCGACACCACAGAAGCTCTAGGGAGCAGGGATGGCACCAATGTCTGCCATAAAACAACTCTAACAACATTGGGGGAACATACCCACTTAACAATAATGTGAGAAAATAAACAACCCAACCCAAGAGAATAGAAGAATGGAGAGATAAATGACATAATCTAACAACATTTACTCACTTTGAAGCTTTTGGTAAGAGGATTGAAGTAGATTTGAGAGAAAAAAGGGAGGAGAAGAGTTTAGGAGAAGGGTTTATATGGTAATGAGGGTTTCATTTATCAAAACTGTGTCGTTTCCTCCTGTCCTGACATTTGGTTTGCTTTCTACAACGACCTACTAAAGCCATCACTTGCCGTAGCGAACCATACTCGCAGCGAGCTAAGTTCTGTATAATTTTGCAGAACTTGGCATGCAACATGGTTTCTGCATATGGGGCCTTCCTGGCAACGTTGGTGGATCTCAGGGGACCTTAGGCCGCACCAAACTTGTCTATGAATAAGTGTATCTAAGGTATTACATTGACGAATTCCTCTATTGGGTTTAAAAGACCCATAGGGTGGTTGTCCTTCCACTATGACAGAGTAAGAAACACTAGTTACACATTCCTAGATCCATATAATCCATTTCCAGTCAAAACCCAGCTTCCTCATAATAAACCATAGAAAACTCTATTTGATCCTGCCATATGCCTTGCTCATATAAATTTTCAGGGCCATTTCACAAGAGCTACCACTTCTTTTGTTCTTCAAGTAGTGTATACGCTCATAGGCCACAAGAATATTACCAGGAAATTAGTCTCCCTTTAACAAGGGCACTTTGGTTGGGACTGATAATTTTATTCATGTATATTTGCAACTGATGCACCAAGATCTTTGACAAGTTTTTATAAAATACCGAACATAGACTAATCAACCTAATTTGAGTCACATCCTTAGCTTTACTTACTTTTGGGATAAGGCAGATTTGAGTGTTATTAAAGCTCTTGAGCATCCTTCCTCCTAAGAAAAAACTGGCTGCATCTACCACCTCTACATTCACCAAGCTCCCAAAAGAATTGAAAGAATTTAACATTAAAGCATTGTCTTGCAAAAACCTCGAACCAGATGGGGTCTCGTGGCCTATGTCCCGAGTAAGGGCAGTAGCATCCGCCTTTCGTATTTGAACTGAATCTCCATTATTTTTTTGGTCTAGTCCACGTCCTCAGCTTGTTCTTGATTGCTTTTGAGACATCTAGCTCCACTGTGGCTTTGATTATTCTACTTTCCCTCCCTCGAACACAAAAAAGACTCCAATACATGCCACCCTTCTTGCTATCTTTTTTTCCTAGTTCTTGTTGGGTTATATGCTCTTTAGTCACTTAAGTCCAATAAGACTTTAGTGAGATTAAAGCCCAAGAACAATATGGCCCATGTGGCTTGGGGTTAGGTCTTGGACTTCACAGCATATATAAACTAATCTTTTCACCCTTGTGCCTCACTAAGTGTTTTTCATCAGAAACGGACACCCAAGAGGACGTTCATCATTTGAATGGTTGCCCACACAGCCACTCCATCCCCCTCGAGAGATAGTCTGGAAGATCTATCAAGAGCGGATTACTACCGATCGTGAAGCTTTCGGTTCACTGCGTCCTTCAGGTAATCAAAACAATGAAGGTTCTATTTTTCCCTACGTCGCGTCGGTACGATGCGCTTCCGTATTTCTGTTGATAATCCTACAATTGGTATCAGAGCCAAGTTGCGATGAGGAAAAGAACCAGTTTTGATATTAATTTATATTTCATGTGATTTATTTTGAAATTTTTTTTTGAAAAATATGGCACCTTATTTTTCTGTATTTGTTATTTATTTCATGTTATTTATTCGCTTATAGTTTATATTCGGTAAAAGTCTTAATTTTTAATCGGTTAATCGCTTTAATCCATGGTTAGATTCTCTTGTGTTTCTCTTGGTTTGTAACAAGGAGGCTAATCCCATATGATTAGGTTTCCTCCTTGCTTTATTTTATGTTTTTCGTATTTTCCTATGTATTTTTTGAATTTCTATAAAAGTTCAAGATCGAGAAACGCGAAGAAGATGAGCAATCAACACTGAGACTTTTTGTGGACCTCTGGATCTCAAAATTGGATGATCCATATATGGTTGGAAAGAGGACGGAAAGACGAGAAAATGGTGGGCGGACCGGGCGAAGAGCTGCCACGCGCCGCCACAAGGGCTGAAAGTGGCCTTCACGCGGGTAGATAAGCCGCGCGTGAGAGCGCGTGAGCCACCATTTTGGGTGGTTCTTGCGGCGGCGTTCTCGTCTCCTCATGGCGGTCCTTCCCCTGGAGTTTCGTGCTGAGACGAAGTCGGCTGACGGCGCGTCCTGACGGCTAGGGTTCCTCTTTCGTGTCCTAGGGTTTCTCGCCAAGGATTGGGTTTTTTGGGCTTTTGGGCCCATGGATACCCTAAAGGGGCTTGAGGCAGATATTGTGGGCTGGACGAAAGAGGAATTTCAAAGTTGTAATATTTTTTTTTTTAGGAAAACCATGGATTAAAGTTATTTGTTTAATTATTTATTGCTTTTATTGAATTGTATGAATTATATGTGCGATTAACATGATGTTTGTAATAACATGCCATATAGAATAGGATGGTGTCATATTGTTGCATAATCACATGTCATATATGCATAGTAGCTTTTGTCATGATACGACTAGTATATAGTTATTATGCGCGATTATTTAAATTTTAAGTTATCCACTAGATTAATTATCAATTATTATGATTTTCGGTAAGAAATCAAGATTAATAATGGGATTAATTTATTGTGGAATTAAAATCTAGACAAATAATCCAGATAATTTCCTAAGAGAAAATTGTTTCTTGAAAATAAAATTTTGTGGGTTTTCTAAAATGGTCATGGAATAACACACGCTGCATACAACAATCATGTATCATGATTGTGTGAGCACACGCCGGTAAAGTGACCAGATTTTAGGACCTTAATGTTTTTAAAATTACGTTAAGTTAGGTGATGCACGTTCATCGGTTACACCTACTTACATAGTTTTTGAAATCAAACAAAAATTATTTTCGAATGAAACATTTTTTTTGGAAATTGGAAAATTCTAAACTTAAAAAAAAAAATTGAATGGGTGAAGGTTTAATTTTTTTTTTAAAGTATTAAACCTCCGGCTCCAATTGTGGATTTATTAGTGAAATGGTTATCGCTAAAGCCCATCGGATAAGGATAATCGGATTTTGCTAGATTAAACCTTAATATTTTTCAAAATTTTAGTAAAGTTTTGTACGGCCCATCGTCAGCAACACTTAGACACTAAAGATAATTTTGAAAGTAAACAATGGTTAAATACATTCAACTTTGGTAAAATTGTTAACCCTCCCATCGAGGCTCTGGCAATGAAACTGAAGGCCCAAAATAATAATATTAGTTTTACAAGTATCTTGCCCATCGTAAGCCTTGTAAAGATAACTAATGGATTGTTAAACAATAAACAAGTAGTAGTTATTAGAATCTACTAGCGCTATATCTGTTTGTTGTTATTCTAGTTTGTAATTAGTGTGTTTTTTCATTGTTTTCAGAAAAATGTCTTCATTCAATCCTTTAGCTACTATCTTGAGCCAAAAACCTATGGATGGTACAAACTACAAACAATGGAAAACTAATTTGGATATTGTTCTTCAATATGAAAAGCTCAACTTTGTTCTAACTACCCCTATGCCAGCAGCACTGAAGATGCGCCTGAGGCAACAAAGGCACGTTTTCAGCAAGAGAAGGAAAAATGGGAGAAGGCAAATGTGAGGTTCAGTTGCTATATTTTAGCCAGTCTCGCCAGTCACCTTCAGGAGCAAGTGAGCATGATTGAGAGTGGAGCAAAGATGCTCCAGACTCTTGATGGCATGTTTGCTACGTCTAGTAGCTCTACTAGGCAGAATGCGCTGAATGCAGTCACCAAGACGTGATGTCTGGAGGAAGTGTGCGGGATCATTGTCTGACAATGATAGCAAACTTCAAGAAGGCTGAAGACCATGGGGTCAAATTTAAACAAGAAGTAAAAGTTGACCTTCTCTTGCAATCAGCCTGAATACTTCAATCAGTTCAAGATGAATTATAATATGAATAAGATGAATCTTGACCTTACTCAGCTGATGCATGAGCTTGAATCCTGACAGTCTCTAGTCAAGCAAGGCAGTGCATTTTGCTGGTGAGAGTTCTGTGAAACCTAAGGGGAAACCCAAGGGAAGGAACAAAAACAAGAAAAAGAAGAAATCAGGAGTTCCAGTTGCCAAACCAGTTGCAATGAAGCAGCCAAAAGGCAAGTGCTTCAAGTGCGGACAAAATGGGCATTGGAAGAAAAATTGCCCACGTATGAATAAACCAGGTATGGGTAATTTACATGTGATTGAGGCTTGTTTAGTGGAGAATTACAATGATAAATGGATCATTGATTCAGGAGCCACTAACCATGTTTGTTACTCTTTGCAGTGGTTCAAACATAGCTTGCCTGTAAGTGAAGGACAAAGAGTTTTGAAGCTTGGAAATGGGGAGCTTGTGCTGCACTAGCAGTGGTACAAGTTATTTTATCTTTTGATAATTGCAGAACTTTGGTTTTAGAAGACTATTTATATATTTCGAATTTTCAGAGGAATTTAATTTCTGTTAGTTGTTTAGTTAAACATGGTTTGACAGTTATTTAATTCCTCAGTTTCAATAAGAAGTCCATCTTCTTTTATTTGTTCCGGTGTAATGTTTAATGGTCTTTATTTCCTTAGTCCTATGCCCTGTGAAATTAATCATGTTGAATTAGGAGATGTTGAGCATGTTCATTCATCAAAGAAAAGAAAAGTTTTCAATGAAACTTATCTTTGGCATTTGAGATTGGGTCATATTAACTCTAACAGGATACAAGGTTTGGTCAATAGTGGGATTTTAAAATCCCTGAACTTTGAATCGTTACCAATTTGTGAATCTTGTTTAGAGGGTAAAATGACTAAGAGATCTTTCAAGGCCAAGGGAAATCGTGCCACACTTCAGACTGGAATTGGTACATCCTGATGTATGTGGACCAATAAATGTCCAGGCCAAAGGCGGGTCTCAGTATTTTATCACATTTACTGATGATTACTCTAGATTTGGACATGTGTACCTGATGCGTCACAAGTCTGAAGCTTTGGAAAATTCCAAGAGTTCAAGGCTGAGGTAGAAAAGCATCTTGGTGTTCAAATTAAGACTCTTTGGGCTGGCAGAAGGGGGAATACCTATCTGGAGAGTTAGGTCTTACCTGACCAAAGAGGGATAGTTTCACAATTATCTTCTCCAGGGACACCCGCAGAATGAAGTCCTGGAAGGAGAAATAGAACCCTTTTAGAAATGGCAAGATCTATGCTCATTATTCATCTCTTCTGATTCATTCTGGGGATATGCCTTAGAAACTGCTATGTACCTATTGAACTTAGCTCCGTCCAAGTCGGTTCAAAGACACCAATAGAATTATGGAAAGGGTGTAAGCCCACCTTGAACCATATTCGGGTTTGGGGTGCTGGGCACATGTCTTACACGGAAGCCAAATAAGATGGACTCGCGTAGAAGTATGCATATTTATAGGCTATCCTAAAGGAACCGAGGTTGGTTGTTTTATAGTCCGAAGGAAAAGAAGGTCATAGTGAGCACACATGCAACTTTCTTAGAGGAGGACTATATGGCAAATTATAAGCCTAGGAGTAAGGTTATTCTTGATGAGCTAGTCTCAGATCAAGTTTCACCTCAACCTCAAGGCGGTTCAGCTTTTGTTCCTGTGGTTGTTCAAAAGGGGAAATATACCTGATGTTGAACACACACAGGAACCAAACGGAACTAAAGTTCACATGATGATCAACAAGTGGAACCTGTAGATGCAGTTCCGCTTATGGAAGAACAACAAAATCATGAATTGGTTAATCCTCTTAATGAGGATCCTCATCTAGAATTGGATCCCCTGTAAATGCACAACAACAAGTGCGGCAAACTCGTAGTGGGAGAGTGATTCGTAAACCCGCAAGATTTCTCTTGTTGGGTGAATCGTCTAAGGATGTCATCATTGAAGAAGATGATGATCCCACGAGTTATGACGAGGCACTAGGGGATGTTGATGCTCAAGAATGGCTTGAGGCTATGAATCGTGAAATGGATTCTTTGTATTCCAACTCAGTTTGGTGTCTTGTAGATGCACCAAAAGGGGTAAGACCCATTGGGTGTAAGTGGATCTACAAGAGAAAGAGAGGATCGGACGGGAAGGTTGAAACCTTCAAAGCTAGATTGGTGGCGAAAGGGTACACCCAAATAGAAGGTGTGGATTATGAAGAAACCTTTTCGTCGGTTGTCATGCTCAAGTCCATCCGGATTCTCTTACTGTCAGCAAATCTTGATTATGAGATTTGGCAAATGGATGTCAAAACTGCTTTTCTAAATGGAAATTTGGAAGAGGATATCTATATGCAGCAACCAAAAGGGTTCATAGCCAAAGGGCAAGAAAACATGGTATGCAAGTTGCAAAGGTCCATTTATGGACTTAAGCAAGCGTCAGATCATGGAACATCAGGTTTGATCAAGCCATTAAGTCTTATGGTTTTGAGAAAAGTCCTGATGAGCCGTGTGTGTATAAAAGGATCCAAGAAACGCAGTATCTTTTCTGGTACTTTATGTGGATGATATACTCCTTATCGGAAATGATACGGAGGTATTATTAGGCATAAAGACCTGGCTGAGCAAGCATTTTGATATGAAGGACCTTGGGGAAGCCAATTATATTCTTGGTATTAAGCTCTTGCGAGACGGAAGAATAGGGTATTGGCATTATCTCAGGCTAATTACATCGACAAAATACTTGCCAGGTTCAACATGGAGAATTCCAAGAAGGGAATTATACCCTTTAGGCATGGGATTCATCTCTCTAAGAAGCATTCTCCTAAAACTCCTAAGAGCGCATGAGTAGGATACCTTACGCTTCGCGTAGGTAGCCTTATGTATGCTATGCTTTGCACCAGACCGGATGCTGCTATGCGTGGGAGTAGTAAGTCGTACCAATCTAATCCTGGAGGAACATGGATAGCGGTTAAACATATACTCAAGTACCTTAGGAGAACGAGAGATTATATGTTGGTCTATTCTAGTGGGAGTCTTGAAACCATTGGTTACAAACTAGATTTCCAAGGAGATGTTGACTCAAGAAAATCCACCTCTGGGTATGTGTTCACTCTTAATGGAGGGGCCATTTGTTGGAGGAGTGTCAAACAATCATGCGTGGCTGACTCTACCACGGAAGCTGAGTATGTAGCTTTGAGGCCCAAAGGAAGCCGCATGGTTAAAGAAGTTCCTAACGGATCTTCAGTGATACCAAGTGTTAGTCGTCCCATCACACTTCCTGTGATAACGTGAGGGCGGAGCAGTCCAAGGAACCAAGGTGTCACAAAAGACAAAAGCACATAGAGAGGAAGTACCACTTGATTCGAGATATAATTGAAAGAGGAGATAAGTGGTAGTCAGATAGCATCGGACGAGAACCTTGCTGACCCTTTTACTAAGAGTTTGAACGTGTGTTCGAGAGACATGTTACATCTATGGGTCTTAGGAGGATTCCAGATTTGCTATAGCTTTAGGAAGTTGTTATTTCACTTTGTTATTTTGTGCCTTTTGAGCAAGACATTATGACATTGTATTTTTTCTGAATGTTATAAATGAGGTATTATTCATTTATTCCGCACACTATTTACAAACACGAAGGTCAGGATCAATTGTGAAGTATATGATCATATGGATACGTTCATGGAGGACATGGTCATAGGTTCTCACAATTGATGAATAGGTTCACAGCTATTAAATAAAGTTGGGCATTTTTTTTAGGCTGCAATATTTATGAAATGATTTTGTCCAAATCATTTTTAAATATTGGTGTGAGTTAATACTTACATTGAATGGATCAAGGAGAGATTTGATTAAGGTTGTTCTTTCTGTCATAAGGAATCAAATCTCCAGATAACTATAGTTATGTAGTTGCTTTTAATCCTGAGTTTATTTTAAATAGGTAGTCGAATAGTTTTCATTCTTTGATTTACCAACGGGTGAGGTTCGATCTATTGATGGCCAATAACTCGGTATTTTGGGATTGAAACTATTTGGTTATTGGTGTTTATGAGATAAACAACATGGAATTTATAGGAAATGTCCCCTTGATATGTTTCGGTACTTGGATATTGAAGACATGGCCAGTGCATGTAATCCATTAGAGAAACTATCACAGTCAAGGAAATAAATAATTGATTGGGTAACAAAAACTAGTCAATCAATTATAGACATTCTATAAAGGGGCTATGCATATTCATGTTATAAGTGTCATTATTCTTGGAGTTCACGTTCGGGCTTTTAGTGGAGTAGCATGAATTAGATAATCTTCTGGATCTCAGGAGCCTTGATAGATGACAAATGGTAGATCCCAGGCTAGCTTGAGACAAGGGATGGGGTATATTATCAGATGATGATGGCTTATGGGATACATGGTCTTGGGTTTATGAACTCAAGTTTGTATCTTAAAGAGCAAGTGGGAGATTGTTGGGTTATATGCTCTTTAGTCACTAAGTCCAATAAGACTTTAGTAAGATTAAAGCCCAAGAACAATATGGCCCATGTGGCTTAGGGTTAGGTCTTGGACTTCAAGCATATATAAACTAATCTTTTCACCTTGTGCCTCGCTAAGTGTTTTTCATCAGAACAGACACCCAGAGGCGGGCGTTCATCATCTGAACGTTGCACACAGCCACTCCATCCCCTCGAGAGATAGTTTGGAAGATCTCTCAAGAGCGGATTACTCCGATCGTGAAGCTTGGTTCACTGCGTCCTTCAGGTAATCAAAACAATGAAGGTTCTATTTTTCCTACGTCGCATGATACGATGCGCTTCATGTTTCTGTTGATAATCCTACAGTTCTTTGGTTTTGCAATGTTCAGAAGCCCAACTTTGGAGCCATATGGAACTTGGGAAAAGCTTTCCCCCATTATTATATCTTCATGCCATCTCTTCAGAATAAAGTTTTGAATAGCCACGTGATGCGATCTCCACCCTTATGGCATCTGCTTCTTTAGCAAAGACGAATTGAAATATGCTGTTCCATTGGAAATAATGAGTTGCTAAGTTTGTTACAACTTATATAAAATTATTTTCAAGTATTAATTATTTCTTGAAAAAAGACTTTCTCACAATTTATTGAGATCTTATTCCTATGACAAGAGGTGAGAATAAAAAGTTTTCATGACTTAAAAATAATAGTTATTAAATATAAATATAAAAATGTTTTTCAATTATTTGACTTTCCCTAATAATTTTTATTTACTCATCTGACCTTATAAATTCATTCCCTTATAATTTAAAAATTTTTACTAATTTTTATATTGATGAATAAATATTTTGTTAATTTTGTATTTCTATATTTTTAAATATCATTTTTGTATATTTTTAACCTGTATAAAAATAGAAGCCCCATAACATTGGTGTTCTCGGCCCGGGAAAGCAGCCTGGAACTCCAATGCGGCTCTTCTTTCTCCCCTACTCCACGCAAACTACACACACTGACACTCACACAGTCTCACACAGACCATCTGCATCCCATCCCTATCATTATCAGAAATTTCAATTCACAAAACTAACAAAACAAAAAAAATCAACAGACACCAACCCAGCCAAGTATATCATCGCAGACAAGAAGAAGAAGAAGAAGAACAAGCATCATGGTTTCGTTTGTGAGGATTTTGCTGTACGGGGTGGGAGGGTTGGTGGCTGCGGGAGTAGCAGCGCTGGTGGCGCTCCAGGAGAAGCTGGTGTACGTTCCTGTCCTGCCGGGCCTCACAAAGTCCTACGCATTCACTCCTTCTCGCCTCGGCCTGCTCTACGACGACATCTGGCTCACTTCCTCTGACGGCGTTCGCCTCCACGCTTGGTTCATTAAGCTCTTCACCCCTTCCCCAGGTTCCCTTCCTCACGTGCTCTTATTCCTCCTCATCCTCCTTCTTCTTTGGTTGAGTGGTAAAAATGGAGATAAATTTTTGTGTGTAATTTTATACATAAAACGTAATGAAAACTTAGCTCCGTTTTTTCCCTGACCAAACACATAATTTGTGCTGTTCTTTGATTCTGTCAAATTGTGGTGATGGGTTGTTGGTCTTTGCGGGGACTCGGGGTTGATTTGGAAGATTTGCGGTATCGGAGAAATTCTTGTATGGTCATGGAGCACCGAGCAGAATTGTGCTTTCGGCTTCAATTGCTGGTTATAGCCACGGTTCTATCTAAAATATCACTTTATTGTTGGCTAGAGCACAATCCACTTCGTGCTCCATAACCGTATAATAATTTCTCGCGTCCATAGGGATTGTTCTCTGTGGGGATATGCCAATTGTGTTGTTTTCAATTTCTGTGCAGTGTACAGATTTTGGGTTCGTTCGAGTTGAATTTGGATATGCATCTCCTTCTTCTTCTTTTTTTATTTCTTTTTTTTTTTTTGGCTGAGCTTTTTAGAATTTGGATGTTGGGTGCATTGAATTTGGAGTTTTCTTTTTTCCTTCTTGTTTTTCCTTCTGGTCTGATCTGGCCAACTGAAAGTCCTGTTTGGCTTCTTATTTCTGAATGTTAGATGGGGCCGGGGTTAGGACATTACTGAAGAAGGTGGCTTGGGAAAAATGTATGGTGAAAAGGCTAAGGTTAATGTTCGCTAATTGCTACTGAATGAGCCAAGCTGTTTTATGCTGTTTTGTATCGATTGATTTTGAATGAGTCGAATTAGTTATGTCCAATTGTCCAATAATAGCTTCAAGTATAGAATGGTACACAAACATAACAATATGCTTTGGAAACTATTTGCCTTGATATAGCAATTTTCCTAACTGAGTAGTTTCTTTTTTAAATTGAAAAATAATAGATAACAAGCAGAAAGTAGTGATCTACACATCAAATAGTTGAATGAAGTCTCGAAGTTTGACTGTACTAAATCTTAGTTGGGTTGGGGGTTGCAATCTTCTTACGTTAGAAGCATGCTTGTGCAAATTTGATATGATCTCTTTGTATTCAGCACTTTTCTGTAACATAGCTGTTAGCCTAATGTTTTTTATTTTTCTCATGTTTTGTTGCTAGGTCCTACTATTTTGTTTTTGCAGGAAAATGCTGGAAGTATCCTGGTTTAAAAGATTGGAATTGAGTTGTGGTTATTATTTATTGCCTCTTTACTTGATCAGATTCAATATGCTTTTAGAGGCCTTGACTCCTGACTTTTAGATATTGCTCATCGTCTTGAGATGGTGCGCGAAATGTTGCAACAGTTACAATGCAATGTTTTCATGCTTTCTTACCGAGGGTATGTCTCAGTACCTTAATGTAGCCCTGTGTCAGCAGACTCATGTCTTTAAAATGCATGTCACCTCCTAAGGATGCTCTAATGTATCATTCAATTACACAGTTATGGAATGAGTGATGGCTTTCCTTCGCAGCATGGAATTATTAAGGATGCTCAGGTGTCCCCTTGGATTGATACTTAATAGCCGCATTTTGGTTGTCAATATTTTATTATTTTCAAACAAATTTTGCCAATTTTGTTGTCTTCATGTTTCCAGGCTGCATTGGATCATCTTTCTCAAAGGTCTGACATTGATGCATCTAAAATAGTTGTATTTGGACGGTCTCTTGGGGGTGCAGTTGGAGCTGTAATAACAAGAAATAACCCTGACAAGGTACTGCCACTGGTAAACTTTGCATTTATCTCTTGATGCATCACATCCAGTGTGCTCAAGATTGGTGGATTTTACCTTTTTGGTGGAGAGCCTCTTGGCTACACTGCAATTGATACAGATTTGGATTTTGGTTGACACCCTGGATTGTCGCCTGCAGATAAACGTTTCCTTAGAATATCTTTACTATATTCTTCCCTACTAAGTTAACAAGATAGGACATATTAAAATTTTATAATGTACCACAAAGGTACTATTGCAAGTTTCTTTTGCTGTTGACAGAATAACTCGATTCACGATTTTATCAGCATTACTTGGGAAAAGAATATTTAACTCAGATTCAATCATATTTAACTTGGGTTAATACTTAATACACAAGAATAGTTCTATATCATAACACGGCCCGGCTCCCCCTCACATTTGGGCTTAAAGCATGGATAATGCACAAACTCACTCTACATTATGCTGAAATTCAACATTTATTCAGGAGAATGAGAGCAAACGAGGATCAAACTCCAAACAATTTGGTCATAGAAGTTCTAATACTATGTCACGAACCATCTCTAGTAAAAGTTTAAGTTGATGGAGGAACATAAATAGTTTTATATCCTAACAATGTTTAGTATTTTTGAATGAATGCAATTGTATTGCTCTTTCTTTGTACACACACACTGTTAGAAGTGTGATGCTAATAGGATAATAAATCATGAGTGCTTTCCATGTGAGGCTATCTGCTTACAGTTATGTTTGTTGAAATGATCTAGCAATCCTTCATTTAGCATGTTTTCTTTGTTCTGGGGTTCTCTTTTGGTTTAGGATTTAGGATTTAGAGTTTACTTTTATATTTGTTGAAATGATCCAGGAACCCTTCGTTTAGCATGTTTTCTTTGTTTTGTAGTTCTTTTCTTTTTTCCTTTTTGGTTATGAACGAGGTTTATGCCTTGGTTGGAGGAATTGTAGGCTAAAGTGCAGGCAAAGGGCCTAATTGGGATTTGATCCTGGATCAAACAGTTCTCAGAGGGACTTGGTGCCACTTGAGATGAGGCTCTTGGGCATTATGGAATTTTATCATGAAATATTATACTAACTATCCTCTTAGACTTCCATAAGACTTAGTTAAAGATTCTTTTCAACTGTATATAACCCAGGAAACTGGAAAATTGTTTGAAAAAACCCTCCCCTAGTTTTCATCCTTGGCAATGTTTTGTTTAATATTTTAATCTACATTCTCTTATGACCTTCATGTATTGTTTTAGGTTGCTGCATTGATACTGGAAAATACTTTCACATCTGTATTGGATATGGCTGGTGTTTCATTTCCAATTTTGAAGTGGTTTGTTGGATCAAAAGGACTGAAACCACTCAATTTTCTTGTACGTTCTCCATGGCGTACTATTGATGTTGTTGGCCAGGTGAGGGATGCTGGAATACAAATTTTTCACTCTACTTTGCTGATCAAGTTGTGCATTTACATATAATTAATACAATGCCTGATTAAAATTAGTAGGTCAGTGGCATAAAACATGGAATGTCCATAATGTATAGAAAGTTGTCTAGGCGGCTTTTTATTCCTCCTTAAGTTTTCAAATATTGATATTAATTCTTAACTTTTACAGTCTCTTTTTGGCCTTAAACAAAGAAATATTGTATTCTCTTGTTTGTTGTCCTTTCTTCTTCTATTTATATCTAGCTGGGTAGTGGATTCATGTGTTTGGGCATTTTATCTTAATTGCAGATCAAGCAGCCAATCCTTTTTATCTCTGGGTTGCGAGATGAAGTAGTTCCTCCACCAAATATGCAAATGCTTTATGCAAAGGCTGCTGCTCGTAACAATCAGTGTCTCTTTGTGGAATTTCCTACTGGTATGCACATGGATACTTGGCTGGCTGGTGGAGATCAGTACTGGAGAACAATTCAACAGTTCCTTGAACAGCATGTTCCAGACAAAACGGAACACAGCTCATCATCAAATTGAAAATGGTAATATTTTTTTATCATGTTGTGTATCATACCTGGGATGGATAAATAAAAACTGGGATAGTTTAATTTTTATAATGCTCTATAATTTGTTGCCAGAATTTCACCCAAATAGATTTTTTTTTTCCTTTACCAGGCTCTGCCTTGTCCTCTTTATATGTTCTCCTCAAACTTCATCTAGTCATTGTTGTTATCTTTTTTTTGTCCCGTCTTTAGCATTACTATTAGCATCTTCTCTTAGGTTTTGGTAACGAATGTCCAAAGGGCACTTGTTAGGGAATCAACAAAAGGAAAATTTTAATAAAAAATGTAAAATTTTTAAGTTTATAATGCATTGAATGCATTAAAAAACTTCAAAACTCTCCAATTTTGATTCTTGGACAAATTACACTTATTTTCCTTGAGATTGGGTGAAATTCAACTCCTCTATTTATAAAATTTTTTCATAAGGTCATTGAGTTTGTAAAATTATTACATCGAATTCTCCCTTTAGTTTATAAAATCATTACACCATCCTTCCCTCTCTTGCACAATAAACAGTGCATCAAGAGAGATGGTGTCACCTGGACAAATAGAAAGGAATTGGGATGAATTTCAACAAATCTCAAGATTGGTCGGTATAGTTTACCCTTGATTCTTTAACTTGTTAGCAAAATGCTCTTCTCTTTGTTGGTCATTTTTAAATTTCTGTTTTATACTGCTGCCAGACATTGACGCGAGGTGATTGGCTGGCATTAGATTGCTTCGACGGTACTAACTAGCTAACCTAAAGGATTGGAACAGTGTCTGCCCTTAAGAGGTCCTTGTGAGATGTCCCTACTGTGACATGGTGCTCCTCATCAGACTATTCGAATGGACAATTTTGGTTGGTTTGTGGTTGAACTTGGAAGATGGCCAGACAATTTGTACCTTTTGCTGTACAGTTCGGTGTCTAGATACATTGTGAAGAGCTGGTCAAATCTCACAGATGACATTTATGGATAAACATTATTTTTCGAAGATAATATATGCATCATGTTCTTTACATATCTTTGCCCTTGTTAATGGATGACTTAATATTTATGATGTGCACACTGTGATTTTTAAGATTCGTTTGATTGATTCTTGTATGTTATGTAGGAAATGTGAATGCCTATTCGACTTAATGCATGATCATTTGGCTTGGAGGATTGAGCTGCCTGGTCATTTAAATATCTGCGTAATGACACAGGATCATGTTAAATTTTTTTCCTACAGTGTGTTTGGTTCAAGGTAAAAGTTGGGTGAAATTTTTCATGAATGAGCTCATGTATAATTTTACACTTGAAGTTTATTTATGAAAATTTTCATCTCATTTTTACCCTAACAAACATACCCTAAAAATACAATTATAACATTATAAGTGGATGGAGGGGGTAATATCTATGCTTATAATTTTATACAAGATAAAATTTGCTAATAATTAAGTTTAATGCTATATAAAGCACATTTTGTATGTCTAAAATCTCATCTCTCTTTAGTTTTATCTATGAATATAAGCATTGTGTTAGATATATAATAATTCATGCATGTCTACCCAATAAATTAAGTTTTTGAGAAAAATGGTTCATGACATAATAGAAGAGTTTTTATGATCAAATGATCAAGTTCTCCTCATTATTGTCATTGTTAAAGTAACTTTTCTTCAACATCCCCCCCCCCTTTCTCTTTCTCTCCTCCTCCTCCTCCTCCTCCTCCCTCTCTCTAAACATTGCATTCAGTCTAATGATCCACTATAGGAAAATGGTTCGGTGCTACTTCTTTTTCTTGCATCATTTTATGTATCATTCTACTAACATATTAATTGTTTCCCGGTTTCACATATATCGCTCCTCTGCACATTACTAGACCGATTTCAGATATGAAAATAGTGTATATCTTTTATAATTTTATTGAAAACAACAGCATTCCAGGAAACACAACCTATTGCTAGCATCCTAGGTTCCTGTTGACGGGGACAGGACTCTTGGTCCATGAGGTTCGATCGTTTTGTTGTTATACGAGATGTCTTTCTGTCATCAGCACAAAGATTCAGCACAAGGTTGGAAAGAACAACGTTAGCATGCCACCAAAGAAATGCAGCGTGCACTAAATGCAAGACACGTTTTCATGTTCAGTCTAGTCACTACGCGTATTGTAAAGCACACGAGTCCGTAGGAGAGTCACACCACAAAAGCTAGATGGAGACTACGTAGCCCAAGTCCATATAAAGATTCTCTTTCAGGGGAACTTTGTTAGAGTTATCTTAATTATCCTCACTTGATATGAGGGCAGGTATCACTCAACTTTATTGATCATTGAATGGAGTGTGGTTAGATTTAAGTAAGGTCTCCATCTTATTCAATGATAGATGAGAAGTGAATTGGCAAATTTCTCAATATAAATGAAGCACATAATATTTCTTCATTAATTGGAATTAGTTATATTGCCAGGTGGGTTTTATGGTAGACAGATATGTTTGAGTTCATCATGGATTATCTATTTATTGATTGTTATATTAAACCATTTAATAAAAATGATAATCATCTAATGACTAATAATAAGAGGTCCATGATGGATCCAAACATAAGAGATTCACCTTATAATTTGCCACATTGTCATTCCCCTTGAAAGCCAATGTCATGATGGCAAGCTCTCAATAAAAGCACCATTTATAATGAGCATTAATCTTTGGGAGAACCATGTCCCAGAAGCTAGTTACTGGAGTTTAGAAAGCTCAAGTTCTTATGAGCATTTAACTTTGTCGTAGTAAGCAATTAGTTTTTTCTCTTTTTTGTATGCATCAAAAGCAATTAGTTAATACTAATCACCCAATTAAAAAATATTTGTTATTGGATTAATGTTACGTTTACATAGAATTATGTTATTATGCACTTCTTCCAATCCGAATTATTGACGTTTTGCAAAAATAAATATGTTGGTTGGTTAGGTTTTATTTTTCCATAATTTATGGTTGATTGAGAAATATAATGACATTAATAATGATATAAATATCCTCTCACACTACCAGAAATAATGCTATTATCAATGGATTTTACCGACAAATTTTCAGGGGTTCCAAGGAAAATTTAATTACCGACGGATTTTGTCAACAAGTAATAACGTGGTTAGTAAGCATCCTGGCGAAACAAATTTGAAAAAAATCACCGATAGATTTTTCGACGGATTTTGGCAAATAAATCCGTTAGTAATAAGCTGAAAAAATTATAAATTCAGGATTTAACAATTACCAATGGATTAATTTTAGTTATTTGGTAATTTTTTAATTTAATTTGCTTTTTAGTATGGATTTTTACCAACAGAAAATTTTGTCGATAATTTTAATTTTTTTTATTTTTTATTTTTAATTTCCTACGGATTTTTCCGTCGGTAATTATTGAATTTTTAATTTTAATTTTTGTCTTTTATTTTGCCGTCGGATTTTTCATTAGTAATATTAAATTTTTAATTTTTTCTTTTAATATTCATCTTATCGACAGAAAAATTTATGGATAACTTTTTATCATTTTATTTTTTCTATTACATTTTTATTTTACTGACAAATTTTTTTTTAATAAATATATAGTAATTTGTATGTTCCCTAAATATTTAAGAGCTTATTTTTTATTTAATGCTAATTATAAATATGTAAATATATTTAATAATGAAAAATTATAAAAAAAATGCTTAATAAATAATAAATCCAATGAACTTAAGTCCAAAATGTAAAATAGATAAAAATGTCAAAAGCCTACAAACATAAATATAAAAAATTCGCATATGCAAATAAAAAATAAAGAATAACTCAAATCAAGATAAGTCAGCGGCATCATCGTCGTCACCATCACCATCACCAGGGCGAAGCTATTAGGACAATGGGGGACCACCCCAAAAAAAAAAGAAAAATTTATATATATACTTTGTGTAATAAATAGATTTCATAATAAATATTACTCTATATAAATGTGATTTTTTGGTAAGTGAATTTTGGGTTCATGATGGTTGGGTAGCATGCAATCGGTGGAGGGGAGATATATGTGCAATAAATTCTAATATGCAACTCGCCATGTGTACATAATTTTAAATACTTTGGACATATGAGGCTTTGTTTGCAATCATAGGTAGATTCGTATTTGCTTAGTTTCTAGATTATGGGGATCATTTTGTTAATTTGGGGGTGATGTTTTGGGTTTTTTCGTTTTGTTGTAGCCATGTCTCCTTCCAATTACTTATATGATTTAGAGTTTAGAGCTATGCTATCTATCAAAACAAAAATTGTGATTTTTTTAATTTTAGAGTTTGTTAGTTTATTTTCTAATTGAAAAAGAAAAAAATGATGTGTTATCATGCAATAAATATGATAAAGATGAGTTTTTTTTATAAATAGTATGATTCTTTAAATTAAGCATGTGTTTGATATGGTGAAAATGAGAGATTTTTTTTTTTTTGGTCATGAGCTTAATATGTGATTTTACATATAAAATTCATCAATAAAATTACACATTAAACTTAGTCATAATTTTTTCCTCCACTTTTACCATCATACCAAATACATCAGAAGAAAATTGGTGAACGCTAAAATATTGGTTAAATTGTTGACACTTTCAAGTAATTAAAAAAACATAGAGCAACGTTACATGGTAGAGTTTATGGAGTGAAAAAAGCAAATTTAGTCATTAGATCTTAAAAAATAGCTAAAAGTAAAATCTATAATTATTTAACTTTGTAAGTGATCAATGCAACTTTTAAACAACTTTTATTATAAATTATCCATATCCCTGATAACTAGATCAATACTATTAACTTAAGATTTGCTCCTTTATTTCTCTTATTCAATATATTTAAAAAATTTATATATGTGATGTATAATTAATTTTAATTTTGTTATCACCACCACCATCACCATCATCATCATCATCGATGTTTGGTGGTAGAAGAAGCTGCTTGTATCTTCTTCAACAAAGACATCATCTCCTTTTTCATCTACTTTCCTAATCTCGTCTCCTCCTCCTTCATCTACTTTCGTATTTCTGTCTCTATGGCCTTTTTCTTGTCCTTCATCTTCTTTTGCATGTAATCTTCATCTTTGGGATGGATGATGAAGTGGCCCACATGGAAATAAAAGAAAAAGGGTAATTGAAAGTAGTTTCTAAAGTAAATCACACATTTTCATAATAATTATTTTGTTTTACCTTCCACTAATAATCATGGTTCTTGAGTGTGTAATTTAACCTAACAAATTCATTTAAAGTTTCAAAAATTAAAATTTTATTTAATTATAAATATCTCTCAACAAACCATCTTCTAAAAGTAAAAGTCTTTTAAGTAAATAGTTTGTGCTATTTAACTTAACAAAATTTCGGCAAGACCCCTTAAATTAATATTCCACTCTTTAAATTAAAAAAAATTGATAGAACCTCCCCTGAAACTAAGACATTCCAAAAAATTAATTTCAATATATACATATATCAATCCAAGTCAAATAAAATTCACAATACAATCAAATAAACATTTAAAGATCCTAAAACCATTCTAGAGTAACACTGTTATAACATCACAACATGCATATCTTGCAATCTTCGCATACATAATCAATCTCCACGGCAGATAATGCAAACAAGTTAGAAAAACCTCTATGCCCTTCCTTATGCAATCCCAATTTCCTATAACTCTATCTTAGAAATCATAAGTCTTATCCTAAACAAAAATGTAATTAAATAAGGAGAAACGTTACTTACCTTAAAGGAGACAAGAGAATTATATGCTCCATCAAAATATTTACAAGCGGATTCATGTTTAACAAAATCAGATCATATTAAAGATGGAAAAAAATGATGAGAATACGAGCCAAACTACTTAAACAAATCAATAGCTTCATGATTCACATTCGGATTTAATACCAAATCCACTAAGCCAAACTCACTCTTCTAAAAATAATTCCAAATCAAAAGCTTTGAAATGACACAAGTCACATGGTTAATTTAAGGGAAACATTGTTTAGCTAGATTTAAGTTCATGAAAATGACAACTTGAATTAATTCAATGCTTGATGATCAAGTGATAGATTAGTATCCCTATTAATATGTCTAAGAAATTTTATCTAACAAATATCCATGAATTCCATTTAGTTTGTTTTATTTTCGTAGTCCTACAATAGATAATATGTACTTGAAATTATCAAAAGATAAAAAATTGCAAAGGCCTAGCACATGAGTGCATAACACTTTAGATCTGCAATTGACAGAGTCCATATAATTACTTTCAATAATTTTGAATTGGCAATTATTGAATAAAATTGCATAATGACCAGAAACTTAAATATTTATAACTTGTCAATTGGGAGGCATCAACTAGCACCTTGCTTGCATGCACAAACAAAATAGTACATATCCATTTTAAAGAAGAATTTAAGCATGAAAAGGAACATGAACATGGTTCAAAAGGGATGCATTCACTAATTCAAAGTGATCACAACCAAGCCCTACTATCTTCTACCTCCCCTCCTGTTAATGAGGTTGAAAAAGTTAAATGGGGCAAGCATTTTATAAGGTGGTTCAGCCAAACTCTACAATTGCAGATCCAAACTTCTTGCAACCTAAATTAACAAGAAAAAATCAAACCAAATCAAATATCAACAAATAAACAATCCAAATTGTTTGCAATCAAAATTAACAAGAAAAGACCAAACTAAACCACATTTCACTTACTAGGAGAACCCAATTACACTATAAAAAAAGAAAAAAAAGAAAATCAGTGTAACTGGTGGAAAATTGGCGAAAGGAAGGGAGCTTACCTTCTTCGGGTGACTGGCCGAGAAATGGAGGTTGCTTGATGCGAGTGTGACACGATGCGAAGAGGTGGTGGTGGACAGGGACGACCACAGTTGCACAAGCGGTTGGTTGATGTAGGATCTCATGTTCGCGCGTGGAAGAGGTGGTGCAGGCTCCCTATGCGGGCGGCACGGCGGTCTTCTCTGATCTCATTGTTCACGCGCGTGAAAGTGCTTCACAAGCTCCTGTGCGATGTCACTGTTTGCGCGTGGGGGCTGTCACTACTAGAAAATGGCGGGATCCTGACGCATTTTACGGGCGGGTACGTAAAGTCGGTAACTACCGATGATTTCCGACGGGTTAGCAAATATTTCCTATTAAAACAAATTTACATAAATACCCATTGGTATAGTCGGTAAAAGATGGCGCCAATCCGCCAATTGGCACGCATAGTATCGATGGGTATATCGATAGCTTGACCAACGAGTGAGTTCTATATTTAATACTACATATTTATTAAATCCTTTACGGGAAGGGAAGGGTAGTAAGATATTTAATATTTAATAATTTATTAATTAAATTACCAACCATCTTATCGACGTGTATTTATATATTATTTATGAATAAAATTACCAACGCTAAGCAAAGGATACTCAAGATGATTAAAAAAAGGATTAAAAATAACTATATTAAAAAAAACAAGGAAAACCAATTCAATGTGTTTTAAAGTAGTAATTTGGCCTCCTGTTAAAAAATTATATGGCAATAGTTGTATTGACTAAAATATATGGTTGGAAGAAATTTACAAAACGTTCTTGTTTGAGACATGAATATTTGTTATTTTTTAAATATGAATAAGGCTTCTATTTTAAAGTCATAGTATATAACTATAGTGCTTCATAAATGACTTATTCAAGGATTGATGAAGACACTATCTAAGATTGTGAAGTTGGCAATGATGACATTGAAAGGCATGGAGCATCTAAGTATCACGTACGTTTCTTGAAAGTTGTGGTGCACCTTAAACAAATATACATAATCCTCAGGTGCTACATGCCTTTCAATGTGATCATTGCCAACTTCACAATCTTGGATAGTGTCTTTGTCATATCTTAAATAATCCATCTCTAAAGCAATATGATTATATACTCTGGCTTTAAAATATAAGCCTCCTTCATATTTAAAAAATAACAAATATTCATGTCCCAAACAATAACGCTTTGCAAATTTCTTCCAGCCATATATTTCATACAACCATAACCATATAATTTTTCAATGGCAGGCTCAAATTACTATTTCACTATATTTATTTTATTGCTAATCTTTATAATAATATTTATAATTATTGTATTAATTGAAATATGTAACGATGGAAGCTCATAATTTAAGGAGAGATGCTATCAAAATGTTGTTAAATTTTTTTTGTATGAATAACATATTAAATAAAAGTAACCATGTTTAAAAAAACTTAAAATCGAATTAAAAGAAATATGTGATGACGGAAACTCCTAATCTAAATGGATATGTTGAAAATTTTTAGAATATTTGTTGAAAGAATAAGATTAAAGTAGTTGTACTTAAAATTTAAATAGCAATTGAATTTGTTTTTGAAAGTAATAACTTTCTATCTTTACAAAATTGTAAGGTCTAGAGTTAATCACAAGCACAATGTTACCTTCAAATCGATCATGGATGTATGATAGATTGCATCCTAATAGAGGGGGATTAAATCAGACTTTTATAATAGTGTTGAAGAATTTATGAGTGTGGCATGTAAAACACAACAGTTCATTAATGAAGCAAAAGTTAGGTGTCCATGTAATAAGTGCAAATATAGAAAATATCTGGATGACAATACAATAAAGGTTCATTTGTACATGTGGGGATTTATACTTGACTATTGGGTTTGGGAGCATGGGGAAGTAGTTAACACATGGAACCAAGTGGGTATGTGTGAAACTAGAAGTAGTTCTGATGGGATCCATATAACTCAGCACGACGTTGGTAATGTGTTGTGGAGGATAACCTAGCTATACATCATGAGATAGTGTTTGATGTTCCTGGTCCTAAATTTGCTGCTCGTTATTCAAGTCTCATCAAGGAGCCCAACCAAGATGCCGCTCAATTTTATAGTCTACTAGAAGCTGCTAATCAACCTTTATGGGAGGATTGTGCATACTCTGAATTGTCATTAGCGGTTCAAATGTTGAGCATTAAGTCGGAAGGGAATCAAAGCCAAAGTTCTTTTGATGTGGGCTGACTCTAATGAGCTAAGTCCAAACCTCGATTTAAATTCCAAAAGATTTCTATCAAACTAAAAAATTAGTTTCTAAACTTGGGTTGAAGGAAATAAAGATTGATTGCTGCTTGAAAGGTTGTATGCTTTATTATAAAGATGATAGTTCATTGACTGAGTGTAAATTCTGCCAAGAGCCTAGGTTTAAACCCAAGAGACGTGGAAGTGGGAGGTATAAGGATGTCCCTAGAAAAGAATGCACTATCTGCCTTTAATCCCTAGGCTCACAAGACTCTACATGTCAATGAGTTCGGCTCCTCATATGGGCTGGCACAGTGAAAATCAAAGGGATTATAGTGTGATAATGCATCCATCGCATGGTGAAATATGGAAAAAGTTTGATCAACGATATCCTGATTTTTCTTGTGACCCATGAAATGTTAGATTGGGACTCTATTTAGATGGATTTACTCGAATAACCAATTTAACAAACCCTATTCCTATTGACACGTAGTAGTTACGCCCTATAATCTCCCTCCTCACATATGCATGAAAGATCCTTACCTATTCTTAACATGTATAACCCCTAGCCCTGATAATCCAAAAGCTAATATTAATGTGTATCTTCAACCCCTAATTGATGAATTTAATGAGTATGGTGCAGGGGTGTTCTTAATTACGACATTTTAACTGCAGAACTTTATGATGAGAGCTGCATTAATGTGGACCATCAATGATTTCCAAGCTTATGGAATGCTGTCTAGATGGATGACCAAAGGCAAATTAGCATGGCCGATTTATATGGATGATACTAAAGCATTCACCCTGAAACATGGAGGAAAGAACTCTTGGTTTGATTGTCATAGAAGGTTCTTAGATTCTGATCATCCTATAGGCGAAGCAGATATGGTTTTAAAAGAAATTGTGTTGAACATGATGAGCTTCCAGTTAGACTAAGTGGCCACGAAATGTGGGATCAAGTTAAGGATATCCCAAAAATAACGGAAATAAAAAGGTAATGCGGCAAGCCAGTTATGGAGTATACCATAATTGAACCAAACAAAGTATTTTCTGGGAGTTGCCGTATTGGAAGGATAATTTGGTGCGTCATTGTTTAGATGTCATACATATTGAGAAAAATGTGTTTGACAACATTATGAATACTGTATTTGATCCAGTTGAACCAAAAACAACGACAAGGCAAGGCATGATCTGCTGATATTGCACGCGGCTTGGTTTGCATTTATAATAACTGAGAGGTGGTCATTTCTATAAACCAAAGGTCAAATATGGCCTGAGTTCCAATCAGAAACAGCAGTTTGTAGTAGTTTAAGGAGTTAAAAATGCCCGATGGTTATGCTTCAAACTTAAGTAGGTGCATCAATGTTGCACGGGTAAGCTTGTTGGCATAAAAAGCCACGATTGTCACATGTTCATTGAGTGTTTGCTTCCAATTGCATTCAGAGAGCTACCTGATATTGTCTGGAAGTCGCTCACCGAGTTGAGTTAGTATTTCAGGGATTTATGCTCTTCTACTCTTCGGTGTGATGATCTGCTTGTCATGGAAAAAAATATTTCTAAAATTCTTTGCAAATTAGAGAGAATTTTTCCTCCTAAGCTCTTTGACTCAATGGAACACTTGTCCATACATTTGGCATATGAAGCACGAGTGTGTGGACCGGTTCAATATAGGTGGATATATCCATTTGAAAGGGAAATAGGAGGGTTTAAAAGAATCGTGAAGAATAGGTCTCAAGTGGAAGGATCAATATGCCAAGTTTATCTAAAAGAGACTTCAAATTTTTGCTCATTTTACTTTCAGCGACATGTTCAATCTAGGAGAACTCGGGTTGGTCGTAATGACGATGGAGGGGAGTGTTCTATTCCACCTATGTTGTCTATATTCAATCAACCTGGTTAAACTTGGGAAAGAGCGTGCCTCGGTGGCTAACTTTGGGAAATGAATTCCGCACACTTACATATTTTGCTAAATTGTGACGAGGCACAACCATTCAGATTGTAAGTCAAAAATCCTTTTTTTTTTTGTATAGGTGTGAGTGTGATGGTATGCATATATAAAATAACGTAAAATATATTTTCAATAACAGATACTTTGAGCAACTACAGTCAAGATTCTCTTCAACAATTTAGGATTGGTTTAAATTACATGTAAGTATGCTTGTTTAAGATTATGTAACCTAAAATATTATCTGTTGCTTGTTTAAGATTATGTAACCTAAAATATTATCTTTTGATTTTGTTTGATACAAGTAAGTTTGACATTTCAAACTTTATGCTCGTAGGTTCATAACAAAAATAATGGTGTAATATGTCCCCATTTGTTCAATTTAGCTTGGGGTCCAAAAAATAAAGTTGTAAGTTGACCCATGTACTATGTTAATGGGTACAAGTTTCACACAAGTTGATTGGGTGCGGGAAAAAATGGACAATACTGGTCTTGTGTTAAAGGCAATCCTAGGACGGAGAATGTGATTGGTATGGTGTTGTTAAGAAAATCTTGAGTTTGAGTACATAGATGAGCTTACAAATAAATGTGTCCTATTCAAATGTGAATGGTATGACCTACCCGACTAACTGGGACACGTCAAGACAATAATTACAAAATTATTGAAATCAATCACACAGAAGATATAGAAGTTATGATCCATTTATTATAGCCCAAAATGCTAGACAAGTATATTATATGTCTTATCCTGGGAAAAGTAGGTCACAGTGGAGGGTTGTGAATAAGATAAAACCAAGAGGTATGATTGAAATAAAGAAAGATACTATTGAAGATGCGTATCAAGTGGATGATCCACATCCTTCAAGGGCGGTACGTGCAGACAACCTTGAAAACCCCCTTTCATTGACTAGGGGAAATTGACTTAATTGAATGCACAAGTAACCACCCAATCAGAAAATCATGAAGATGAAACAAATGATAGTAGTGTGATGAGTCACATAGTGATCAACATAAAGTGATGATGAAAACGGTCCTACACTTTCAGATTAACTAAAGTGTTCAATATTATATGCAATATTATTATGCAATTATTTGAAATTTCCTGATTTAATTAATGTTTTGTTGTGGATTATTTTTTAATTGTTTCAGTATGGCTGATAAAGGCAGAGGCCAACCTCGGTAGGTTGGTGTGCCCACCACCACCACCTCAGCTACACCCCTCCCACCACCTCAACCACTGTCCCTTCCACTACCTCCACCACTTTAGTCATCGTCCCTCCCACCACCTCAGTCATCGTCCCTCGACCACCTTCAACACCTCCCTTTCTACTACCTCTACCTCAATCCGACCATCAGCACCCAGGCTTCGGATGATGCCCACTCTGTATGTCGAGGCCCCACCCCTCCGTATTCACACTCATAGCCCACTGCATTAAACCCTCCCCTAGCCCTACCACTGCCCCTAGCCCTATCGCTGCCTCGACTCCAGCCCCGCTTCTCATCAGACTCCTCCCTTAACGGGTCACGGGCATGGGATGCCGATGGGAGGCTCTAGCCCATCAGGCCGCTTGGCCTAATGTAGCCGCTAGGCGGGTAAGCTGGATGGTAAGGACAGGTAAATTGAAACATGTTTTTTATTACATTTTAATTTTACATTGCTTATGATATTTGAGTAATTTTGATTGGTTTTTTATTTTTTTCATTTATGTAATAGTTTTCTCCCATTTGTGCCGGCTCACAGGGATCACGGAGGTTATCCAAGTCGGTATAACCATCCATAGCCCACATGGATGACATCTCCTATGTAAGAGTAGTGGTGGAAAGTGGAAGGTAATTATATGATTGCTTTGCTTTTGTTAAAATATATGTTTGCATTATTTAATTATATGCCTAATATACAATCACTTAACGGGTCACAGGCATGGGATGCCAATGGGAGGCCTCTAGCCTAGATGCAGGCCACTTGGGCAATGATAGACCTAGGCGGGTAAGCTGGATGGTAAGGACAGGTAAATTGAAACATGTTTTTTTATTATTTTAATTTTACATTGCTTATGATATTTGAGTAATTTTGATTGGTTTTTTATTTTTTTCATTTATGTAATAGTTTTCTCCCATTTGTGCCGGCTCACAGGATCACGGAGGTTATCCAGAGTTGGTATAACCATCCATAGCCCACATGTCCTCATCCTCCTAAATAAAGAGTCGTGGTGGAAAGAGTGGAAGGTAATTATATGATTGCTTCGCTTTTGTTAAAATATATGTTTGCATTATTTAATTATATGCCTGATATACAATCACTTATGTGTTGTGATTTTGTTTATGCAGAAAATTCTACATTGAGCCCAGAGCATAAGCCGTAGTGAAGAAGGCTTGGAGGATTAGGACCTCCAAGTGAATGCAGGATATGTTTCATGATGTCCGTAAGGGACACATGAACGGCTTATGGCTGAATACGCCACCTTGGCTAAGTTCCAGTGCCACTAGGCCGCGACCGACCTTCAAGGATAGGTGATAAGGAAATAAGGAGCCTCACAAAAAGGTGGGTCACTACACGGGTGGGTCGAGCACCCAGGAGGGACCCAGAAGCGCTTGGTAATTCTTTACCCTTTCTACATTTTATAATAACATTTACTATATTTAAATTGTGACAAATACTATATTTTGATGACTTTATTGTGCTTATTTATGCAGGTGAGAAAGTTGAGCCACCTCAAACATAGGGTGAGCTATTTAGGAAACTCACACCCAAAAGGGTAGAGAGGGGCAATCTGGAGAGTCTGGGTAGACTCTCGCTGAGGCGACCTATGTAAGTTTAAATTTAGACATATTTTTTCTTAATTTGTATTATTATTTTCATTTATGTCATAATCATTACTTACAACTTGTTTTTCTTTTCCTTTACAACGTGAGTTCCAGACTTCTCAGGAGGCCCGAGACCCGGCAAACCCAATGGTCAGGCTACCTATGACATTCCTCCTCTTCCAAATGAGGAGGATGTGTGGCCTAAATGGTTGGCGGCCCTTACAAGGGGCATATATGGGATGTGGTACTATCCTGAGAGTATATCCCCATCCTTCGCCATGGGTCAGCTGGGGATGATGCCTGAGGGAGCATGTCCGTGCCCTCAACCATGAGCTAGCGGAGGCCTATTGATCTGGCGGGGCACAGGCTCTTGGGCACTCAAGGGGTGGGCGAGCAGCTGGAGGAGGAGCTATGGAGATCAGAGCTTAAGCTCCTGGGAGAGGCAGCGGAGGAGAAGCAAAGAAGGTCCAGGAAAAAGAAAAAGGCGAAGGCTGAGCTCCGGAAGATGTCACAGAAGATCACTGAGATGCCATGACATTCTTCTGGGACATGCAGACTAGAATCCTAGGCTGGGTAGGACACTCCCCTATATCCAGTCCACCGTCTCTAGAGGATCAGGTGGACAACGCAGATAACGAATGATGGTCCAGATGATCCTGATGATGATGATGCAGCCAATGCCTGGGACGATCCTGACGCCCAGGACTTTAGCTAGTTTTTATCTAGCTTTTTCATTTTTACTTTTTGGATATTTTTTACATTTACTGTAATTTGTATATATTTTATTGTTATAATTTTCTATTTTATTTATTCAGTTTTATTTATTCATTTTATTATTTTTCTTATTTAATATCAGTTTGATTGATAATTAGGTTATTATATAAATAAATAAATAATAAATCATTAAAGATAAATTATAATTTAACCCATGGGTTAAAGGGTTAATCAATCGGTAAAACGTAATATTAATTAAATAAAAAAAATTTTCAAAAATAATCACCCATAGGTAAAATGGGTAAAAAATTATTTTATTAATCCCAATACCCATCGGTAAAAAACAAAAAACTCGTCGGTATAAATATATCTCGAACCTGATGCCTTTTTATATAATTGTCCGATTGCTTAGCATTTTATTACCCGTCGATACTTATGTCGATAAAAGGGATGGGTTTTATTCCGTCGGTAATACTTCATCGACGCTGAAACTGATGCCTGCTAAGTCGGTATACTCGTCGGTATAAATGCTACCCGTTGAAACATCCATCAGTAATGGAGTCGGTATCTCGCTTTTCTTGTAGTGTGTGGTGTTAACTGCTGGCGGCTGGCTGTGCGCAATCTTGGAGGCACTCATTGTAATGTCGCTCTGCATGGAGGAGGCTTCACGTGAGGCGGGCAAGTGAAAGAGAAAGAGATTTAGAGAGAGAGAGAGAGAGAGAGAGAGAGAGAGATAGTAGGGGCAACATTTTTTATTTTTCTTAAAGGGTTTTAGAAATCTGAACTACTAGTGGAAAAAATCAGTCAAAACATAGGGACCGATCTTTAATGATTCCTAGAATATTTTCATATTACGGACGAATTTTTCCATAAATAAAGGTAATACATTTATTTTTTAATTTTCAACAGAAAATTCAGCCGGTAAATTTATTTTTTAAAAATTTTATTCTAAAAATAAATTACTAATAAGATTTTTCCATCAATAATATTAATTTTAAACCAAAAAAAAATTCATAATTGATTCCGTCAGTAACTATCATGCACTATAAGCGCCATTTGTAGTGAACTTTTCCAATGGATTACCGACCAAAAATCCGTTGGTAGCGGTGTGAAAAAAAAATTTCTTATGGTCTCATGTTTCTCATTTTCCCTGATAAATCCATCGGTAATCCTGGCAAAAAAAATCATCGGTAACTCGCATATTTCTTGTAGTGTCATGTCATTTTTGACATGACATGATCATGTTAAATTGTCACCATTAATTATATCTCCTTCTTATATCATCAACTTAAGTTTTCAATACAATCAAGGGTCAAAATGAAAACAATGACCCCTCATGTTAAAAATGAACATGCGAGGATCCTTTCCGAATAGATGTTGAGAATTATGTAGAAGTATTTTGATTGCAAAAAAGTTTTTATTGTGCATTTTACTATAATAGCAAATAAAGTTACAAAAATGTAAGGTTGAATGAAGTATTCAAAGAGCTGAATCTTAACTCAAAATTTTGGAGTAACCATGTAATGTTTCAGTCACTTTTTACTTTGTTATTAACATTTCATGGAAAGACTGGATTTCCCGTCCTAAAAAGATCTGCGCAGCACTGCATGCAGTTAAAGAGCTATAAATGTTATTTTAATAATTAATTCTTCTCAGGTTACATTATTCTAAAACAATATTTGATGATATTATTATTATTTGATGAAGTGAGGGTTGCTCAATAATAAAAGAGCCTAATAAGCTTAGCTCGAGGTTGCTCAATAATAAAAGAGCCTAATTTATAGACTCAAGTTTAGCTTACCAAAAATTCACTGAGCCTGACTCGTGATCCCTGCAAACTTGATGAGTCGCTCAATCCTAATGAAACAGATAACTTGACTAAGATACAAGTTAATTTTTTTACACTTAATAAACCATGGTACTTGGTTATAAGAACATAGCGTCAATAATACTCCCCATTATCTAACAAGTATTTATCTTCCCTTATGCACATATATTAAAAAAATGATTGAATGAATTTGAAGTTTGATAAACTTAAGTATATTTTATAACACTATTTTTGTCACCTACTCCAACAATTTCTCTCATATTTAATTATCTCACTAACTCTTTCTCTCATACACATAATAAGAGTATGAAGAGCAAAAAATAATTAATATTGTCTGAAATTTCTAAAGGATAGATAATAGTAGAAAAATAAAATTTTATAAATAAACACTTATTAGATAATGAGAGAGCAATAATAATATACCAAATATATGTCATTTACATATGAGTCAACTTATGAGCTATTAAATATAGGGATAAATGTATTTTACCCTTTGAATTTTAGGTCATGTGTAATTTACATCCTAACTTTTCAAAATGTGCATTACAACATCTAAACTTTTTAACTATGCAAAAAATCCCTCAGTATAATTTTGATAATTAATAAAGGTAAGATTTATGTGCACTCAATCCCCTAATGTTTTTAATTTGTCCAAGGTCGACTCTTCATAAATATTATATGCAATTAACACCCTAATTTTTTATTTTGTGCGACTCGACACCTTGCTATCGTTTAAATTTTTTGAGGGGGATGCTTCAGGATTGAAAAAGTTTAAAGTAATAATGCAATTTTGAAAAGTAGAGTCTTTTTGAATAGTTTGGAAAGTTTAAGGTGTCGTAATGTATGTTTTGAAAGTTGGGATTTAAATTGCATATGACCTAAAATTCATGGGGTAAAATGGATTTAACCCTTAAATATATTTACTTATTTATTATTGTAAAAAAATACTCTCTGAAGTGAGCGAAATTAATTTGCCAAGGAAAAAAAAATTAGGCGTGAGTAAAAAATTTACTAAAAATTATTACCCTATTATCTAACCAAATCATTTTATTTATATCTTAAAAAAATCTTTATTTGTATGATCTTTAAAATTGAAGGTGCAAAAGTCAAACAGCGTATTCAGATTGAATTATTGGATGACAATACATGATGGATAATGCAAATAATCAATATATTAAAATTAAATTTAACTAGAATATGACCCGGTTCTATGCACAAGACAAAACTAATTAACTTTATTAATATTGTTATGAGATAATATTATATCAACATTTTATGGCAAGAATAAATAATTGAATTTAATTTAGTCGTATTAATAATTTAAAAGTTTTACATTGTTATATACTATTACATTAATAATTATGGTTAATTTTCATACTCATTATATAAAAAGTCATGTAAGTTATAAATATTGATTGAATAAGAATGTAAAATTCTTCTATATTATCAGTACATCAAAATTAAAATCTAAATCTAAATTTTATAGAAATAACACAAAATGCCATCTTTTATAAAACAAATAATATTAAAATAAAATACAATTTGTCACTACTTGGATGTTAAAGACACCTCTCATTCACATAAGCATAATCATCAGATGTTCAAGTTACAACGCTGATCTAGTTGGCATCAAAGTAATGTTCATAGTGAACATTCAAAGAAAAAGAAAAATGATAATGTGCCATATATCAATATTATTATATAATATAATAAGTGAAAAGCCATCAACTAATATTTATTTTATACTTTCAATGTATATAAATTATTCTTATTTTTTACAATAGATTACATGCCCCGAACAACTAAAAAGAGCATAATATAGTATTGAAAGCGTAATGTATAAAATAATGATTTAACAATCATTTTTATGTAAACTATAAATAAAATATTATAATTAAAATATTTATTTACAATAATTATTTTTCATATTTTTAATTTCATTATAAATTAATGTATTATTATATAAATATTATTGATTAGTTAATATTATTTGCCATGAATGACTGATTTTAAATAATTAACTATTATCACATGAAAACTGTTAATTATTATCTATTTATATATTATTATATAATATAATTACTTATATGTTATTATTTAATGTACATGATTATTTAATATATATTATTATTTATTTATATAATATAATTATTTATTTTTTATTATATATGCATATATTTTTTTATATATTATATTCTTATTCTTATATAAAATAATATTATATAGTATTATATCATTATTTTTATAAATCAATATTTATTATAGAATTATAAAATAATAATAACATAAAACAATATAATAAGATACAATACAATATAATTATAATTATAATTATAATTATTATAATATTATAGAACAATAAAATAGAAAAATAGAAGGATGGGGAAGCAAACTCACGAATGGTGACACATGGCAGCTCCATCCATAAGCTCCTTTTTTTATGTGACCGGTTTTTATTTTATTTTCATTTTTTACATAAATAAAATAAAAAAATACTTAATTACATAGATGCAATTGGTGTTTTTACTTGTTTACAAATACGCCCCATTTTTAATTTAATAAATGTCAATTTAATAAAAATTTCCACGTAAATTTCAAATTTTCAACTAAAAATATTAAGAAGTCAATATAAACTATTTACATTAAGTTTGCAATGGTCTACCCTGCAATGGTCATGTCTACATGTTGCGATCAAATATGTGTTCAAGACCAAACATGAAGTTGATTAAACCAACTTGCTCACCTATGTCAAATATCGTCTACTTTTTTGCTATGGGGCATGCTCTGTGTTAGTGAAAAGTCAATTAGAGTCGACTTTGCGTTGGCGTGTAACTTCAAAGATGACATCAACTTCATATATGAATGTAAGCATGAGAAAATCAATTTGAATCTGGACTTAGTATTGGTTCTCAAAGGAGAGAAAACGTGTTCAATTGACTTCTTAATTGTGTTAGTCTATAAAAGGAGGACGATGCATAGTCGACACATACCAATTATGTGAATTCCAAATGTTGCTTGAAGAGAGAAAGGAAGGAGTGGTGTGGTGGTAGTGATGGAGAGTGAATTCTATTTGTGCTTTGACATATCTTCCAGAAAGTTGATTTGAATAGACTTCATAATGTTTTGACATATTAAAAAAGTCTAACATGTAGTGTCAAAGTCGATTCAAATAGACTTTTAATGACTTAACCATTCTAGCATGATACGATCGATGCATGTGACAATTGTAGGTGGACATGCATGCAAAGTTGATTTAAATCAACTTTCAAGTATTTGGATGAAAATTTAAATTAACAATTAACTTAATTTACTTCTATTAAATTAAAAATGGACAAATATGTAACCAATTGAAAAGTAAGAGAAATATATAATTAGGTATTTTTTATTTTATTTATGTAAAAATCATAGTTTTATGTTATATATAGATATGAATATAGATATAGGTATAGATATAGATAAATAAAATATAGATAATTAATTTGAGGAGTTCTTCCTTTTGATAATTGATGTGAGGATTTACCTTATATACTTTGAGTTTTGACAATCAAATAAAAGTTCACAAAAACTACATAAAAAAACATAGTTACACAGAAAATGAATTATATATTGCTATATCGGTAAAAATATTTGGCTAAATTATCTATTTTTAAATTTTTACAAATAAAAGCATTTCATTGATGATAAAATCGTACTTACTTATGGCATGATACCTAATAAGATAAGCTCTAATAATATAAAACTTGATAAGCTTTTAATATATATAGCGTTTGTTGGTGTAACATTTTATAAAATACTATATTTATATTATATAATATTATCATTCATTTACAAATAAGCCTAATTATGTATAAATATTAAATAAAAATAAAATAATATTTCTATTAATTATTTAAATTTTTTAAAAAATATAATTATAAATAAAAATTAAATAAATAGTTTTTTAGTATTCTTATGCTAATTCTTCAAATTTCAATTTAATAATAAATATTAAATTAAAGTTTTATTAATAAAATTATAATTTTTATTAATAATTTGAATTTTAAAAAAACAATACCATCATTTATTTAAAAAATATAATTCTAAACAAAAATTAAATGAATATTAAATAAATAGTGTTTAGTATTTTTATCATAATTTTTGAATTTTAATTTAATAATAAATATTAAATTAATTTTTTATGGATAAAATAATAATCTTCGTTTATTATTTAATTTTGTTAAAAATATACAATACTACATTTATGTAAAAAATCTAATTATAAATAAAAATTAAATAAATATTTTTAGTATTTTTATCATAATTATTTAAATTTAAATTTTATAATAAATATTACATTAATTTTTTATTATTTATCCTCACTTTAATATACCACATTATTTATTATTTTATTGTATGTTCTATTAGTATATGATTTGTAATTTATTTTTATATTAGATATCATTTAGTGTTTATTTTAATATTTATTTATTATTGAATATTATATTATTTTATTTTATATTTATAATTTTATTTAGTTATTTATTTATTTTTTTTAAAAATATTTATAATATTATTTTATTTAATATTACATTTAATAATTATGGTTTTATTTTAATAAAATTATTATTTATCATTTGATTTTATTTATTATTTGAAATATTCATTTTTATTTTAATAATTATTTTATTTATTATGTTATTTAACATTATTTAATTGTATAATTATAAAAAACTAATGAAGTCTTATCATCATTTTAACTTATAAGTTGAAATTTGATAAATAAACTTATATAATATGCTACTCATACCAAACAATATATTAAATCATTATATATTCTATTAGCCTATTCTATGATCCCTTATACGATATTTCAAACAAACCTTACATATGTATTAAAATTAAATGCTTAATTTAAGAAGTTAAATGGTTAGAACAATATTATTATTATATAATTTTATTATAACGAGCGTGAAGTGTGAGAGTGGGGGTAAGGGAAGTGGATATGTCCAGACTCCACAAATTTTCCCTTTTCCAAGCCTTCCTCTCTTTTGTGCTGCAAATCCAAAATCCCACCCACATCACATCTCACTTCACTCTTACAAACACACAAAAAAACAGCAAGTCCCACTTCAACTTCACCTTCACCGCTTCTCTCTGTTCTTCTTCCTCTTAATTATTTATTGGCATTGTTGAAGGAAGGAAGCAACAAAAAGGGGTTGAGCCAGTGTTTTGAGGGAGAAAGAAGGTGCAGGAAGGGGGACATGGACGGTGGAGCACACTACAACCCTCGCACCGTTGAGGAAGTTTTCCGTGACTTCAAGGGCCGCAGGGCTGCCATGATCAAAGCCCTCACCACTGGTCTCTCTCTCTCTCTCTCTCTCTCTCTCTTCTTCTTCTTCTTCTTATGACTGAGACTGAGTGAGTGAGTGTGCGAGAGTGACTTCTCTTCTTCCTCTCAGTATTTTTTATTTTTCATTTTTGTTTTTAATTTAGGGTTTTTTTCAAATGATTTTTTCAACATTTTATAATTACTGTTCATTGTCTTTGCAGATGTTGAGGAGTTTTACCAGCAGTGCGATCCTGGTTAGGGTTTATGCCTTTCTTCTCTCTCTCTCTCTCCTTGCTTTACTTGGGTCTGTGTCTTTTTGCACCTATTGAGTACGTGGGTCTCCAATTATGTGTTTTTTTTTTTTGTTTTCAGTGTTTTTTATTTTAAATTGTTGGATGCATCTTTTGTGTGTTAAGGGAATTTTTTATGTGATGGTTACTTGGTTGCTGCATTGCGTTGATCTGTTTGTGTGAATGATAAAAAGAAAAAAAAAATTTCTTTAAAATTTTAATGATGATGATGGAGTGAGTTCGTTGTCTTTTGGGGTACGAAATAGCTGTTTACTTTGTATTGTATGAACTTGTTAACCATGTGAGGCAGCCATTCACTGATGTCGCGGAAATGATAAGTTGTGTTTTCGAAGGTATTGAAAGACACCACAAGAGTCACTAGGGCGTGGTGGCTTCTTCTATGAACTGAATCTCTACTGCTTGAAGTGAAAGCTCTTGTGGGTAAAGGGTTTTTGAATAATCCTAATCCTATCATGTAATACAATGTACTTGCTCTGTCTTTCTGACAGATTATGGATGGTTTCCGACCTAGACCCTCAAACCTAACTAACACAATAAATATGTTGCTCCTTCTGAACTACAAATATTGGCTACAAACTTAAATTTCCACTACGATTTTGTTTTGATGTTGGTACATTAACAAAAGAATCTAAATGACTAAATGCGATCTGAAATACTACGAATACCTGCATTTTTTTCGCTGTCTATTACTTTTCTTCTGAACTTGGAAGTTTCATTGCTCCATCCACCTACAGTGAAATTGCCTCCCCATAAATGACTCACACCTATTATGTGTTTTTAAATTTGAAATGGAAATGATTTAAATGTTAGTTGTGATTTGAAAGTGATTTTGCCTATTTGCGATTCTTTTATATGTGAATATATTATATTCTATTTTAAAGGTGGGATAATACATTCCATATGCCATCTTTTATGTTCTTACCTCCCTAGTTCAACCATAGATAGGATCTATAATTTTGTCAACATTGCTGTATGTGTGTTGTCACATCTATGTTCTTTTTCTTTTCATAGCATTCATGTGATTCTGTAGACTGTAGAGTGTAGAGTGTCCTGTTCTATGAAATTCTATGGTTTAGATGCAGTTGGCTCCTTGATTTTACTCTGCATTGGTGAAGAAAGGTTTTGGTTTACTTACTTTGACTTTGGGATACTGAAAACTTGGTATAGCTGGGTATGGTATTTGCTTTCAGTTAGTAAGATCAAATCTCTAGCTTCTGTTGCTTTTAGTAGCTGAAACAAACTATGTTTTTGTTTCATGCTTATTTACTATTAATGTATTGGGTAAATAACTTATACATGTAGCTAAAGATTTTTATCTGCAATCTTGTGTTTTATCAAACAAGTTTGTTTACTTCTATGGTCAAATTCTTGTATTTTACTGTAAATGACATGCGTCATTTTGTTGAAAATATGTTGATGCTTTATTTATTCATCGGTTGTTCAGACAAGGAAAATCTGTGTCTGTATGGATACCCCACTGAACAGTGGGAAGTTAATTTACCTGCTGAAGAGGTTCCTCCTGAACTTCCTGAGCCTGCATTGGGCATAAACTTTGCTAGGGATGGGATGCAAGAAAAGGACTGGCTAACTTTAGTTGCCGTTCACAGTGATGCATGGCTAATTGCAGTGGCTTTTTACTTTGGGGCCAGATTTGGTTTTGACAAAGCTGACAGGTATAATTTTTTTTGGGCATAAAATGTGTATCTTCCTTGCTTAAATCTTCATAAGAAATTTAGGGGCTGTTTGCTTTGCTGAAAACAGTTTTCAGTTTTCAGTTTTCCAAATTTGTGAAGGAAAAACTGAAAAAACTGAAAACTCAATTTCAAGGGCTGTTTGTTTTGCTAGTTTCCAATTTTCAGTTTTCAGTTTTCCAGATTTGTGAAGGAAAAACTGAAAACTCAAAATTTCAGTTTTCAGTTTTTTCAGTTTTTCCTTTACAAATCTGGAAAACTGAAAATTGGAAATGGCAAAGCAAACAGGTCCTCAGTTTTCAGTTTTTTCAGTTTTTCCTTCACAAATCTGGAAAACTGAAACTGTTTTCAACAAAGCAAATAGTCTTTAGTGTTCTGAGAGGAAAATTTAGAGATTCTTCCTTGCTATTTGTATCTCTGGTGTGTATTTCACAGCTTCTGGTTCTAGGTCCCTAGACTGTGTTGGTGACAAGCTGGTTAGCGTACAAGGTGAATGATATATGTCATAAGCATTGCTAGAAGAAAAACAAAAATAATTCATTCAAAGCAATAGATGGACTTTTGCATAAAGTTTGGCAGATTTGTACCTGTGAATTGTGAATTTGTGATTAATATTTACATTTTGGCCCGTGATTGTGTAATTCTTCATGCAGGAAACGCCTGTTCACTATGATTAATGATCTGCCGACAATATTTGAGGTTGTGACTGGAACTGCAAAGAAACAGACAAAGGAAAAGTCATCAGTTTCAAACAACAACAGCAGCAAATCAAAGTCTGGCTCTAAAGGGGTAAAAATATCTTCTCACTTCACTCTTCCTTGTATATTATTTTCTCTTTTCTTCTAGTTGTTTTTAATGTCATAATTCCACTATTCATTCTTTGGACACTAGTAGAGTATCTATACCACCTGTCATTATCACTAATTCTATATTTGGTCTGGATAGAAGTAGGAAATGTCTTCTTATATTGCTGGATAGTTTTATTGTGCTGTTTACTAATTCATTTATTTCTTGCTTAATATGTCATTTCTGCGTGATTATTTCCTTATTTGGACAAAATAGCGAGGATCTGAATCAGGGAAGTATTCAAAGCAAGCAAAGGATGAGGATGAGGGTTTGGACGAAGATGAGGAGGAGCATGGGGAGACCTTGTGTGGTGCATGTGGCGAGCTCTATGCATCTGATGAGTTTTGGATTTGCTGTGACATATGTGAGAGGTGGTTCCATGGAAAGTGTGTGAAGATCACTCCTGCTCGTGCAGAGCACATCAAGCAGTATAAGTGCCCCTCATGCAGCAACAAGAGAGCACGACCTTGATATACATAGGTTGTGGGCTTGTTCTGACCCCCATAACTCTATCATGCTGGACTGCTAACTAGTTAGTTGCCTAGGCATTCTGTTCCGTGCCATGTTGGTGTGGCATATGTATTCAGCGGTTTGGTCTTGTGGACTTGTTATGTGGATATTTTGTTTTAATATTCGATAGTTTGAAGGTTCTGAACTGGTCTCCAACCTGAACAAATATTTGGGTATATTTATGTTCCTAGTACATGATCACATATTCGTTTGTGCAGAAGGCTTCATATGTGCTTACATATTCTCAATTTTGTTTGATGTTTGATTGCTAGAATTCTGCATTGGATTGATCAGATTGATGATCAGCCATTCTGCCCCACACGGGCTGTGGCGGCACTCCAGCTTGCGAGAAATGGCCTGAGTTGGCTTGAGGTGCAATTTTTGTAGTTAAAATTTTCATTCAGCACGTGTTACTAGCTTGCTTCTAGGTCCTTTCTAGAAAGCTTATATGCCACTCATACATGGCAAATAGTATCTTTGTGCTTTCCCCATTACATAGTTTGATGCTTCATCCTTTGGCCTGCAGTAGCATACTAGGGAGGGTGAAGATGGTTGGTAAGAGTAACGTGATTGTCTTTATTAATCCTGTGATGAAAAATGTGTAGTTCTCGTTAATTAATCTCATTCTTGTGGTAGGGCCTTACTGGGTGATAGCATTGTGCTTTGATGAATCATAGCAACTGCTGAGAGTGCCAAATTATGATGACTTTATTCAAACATTTGATGTGATGGTGGGCGTTTGTAGTGGAGAGGGCTGAAATAGTGACCAAGTTCATCCTTACAAAAATAATAATCAATGGTTGAGATTAAATTTTCATCATAAAAAAAAATTCTATTATTTATATTTATATTTTATTATGTACTAACAGCTGTAAAATCCGATTTATCCTTTCATCTCTCCTAAAATTCTACATTTCCTTCACCTTCTCTCTCACTTCACACTTCCAACCCAGAAAACCACACTAGAGACTTCCAAAAATTGTTTTCATGTCATAAAATATTTTAAATGGGGTAATACTAAAGATTTTTAGTATTACCAAAGTAACTATCCCAAGGCAAATTAAGAGACAGCCACAAGGAATACTTTTTCAGCGCTTGCTTTCATAGCTCTATACCGTATCTTGTTTGTTTCTTTTTTATTCATGAATACGGTTTACCAAATTGTGGAAACATGTAACTACCAAAGCAAAATCTAATCACCCCACTATTGGACTAGCACAGCAATGTTTTTTGTCACATACACAATCAAATAAAAAATGTTGCATCCCTCCACCACCGTTCATAGCGACTTGCATCAGGCAACATTAACTCAAAAAAGTAAAAAATATCATTTAAACTTGTTTTATTGATTTCATTTTGTCACCGAAGTAAAAAAAAAAAAAAAAGACTGATTAGAAACATGATAGATTGATTTTGAGTTGTCAGGAAACCTTTATCTCTTAATGTACTCTTGCTTCAGGACAAGTTCCCTTAGATGGGCTGGGCTTGCTCCCATCTATTGGGCTTTGTCTTTCTGTTGTTCTGTTTTCTCCGCTGCTTAGATGGGTTTCCATGAAATCTTTTCTTTTCAGACAAAAAAAGTTGAAATCTTTTTTATGAAAAAAAAAATTTGATATTGAGATTGGGGATTTGAATTTATGATTGAGATTGGAATTGATTTGAGACTGAAAAAAAAAAAAAAAAAAGACAAAAGTAACAGTTGAAGGAGACTTTTGGAGTTAAGGAGAGAAGATGTCCTCCGTTGATTCTTGTTGGGAGGTGAATATTTGAAGATGGTGGTGTTTGCGGTCTTGAAAGAGTGGCAATGCAGGGTGGGGAGCAGGGAAGGGAGAGAGGGAAGTAGACGATATGGCTGCATGGGTAAAAAGGTATTTTCGATACTTATTTTTATTATAATAATACAGTGTCAAGTTGTGTTATTTATACTTATAGATTGTGAACATTGTAACGACTACATCTCTTTAACTATTTGGATGAAATGTAACTCTATTTGGAATGAAGTTCGTATGCCATCCAATGGTAGATAGTGATTGGCATGATATCATACTTTATAAGGACAAGTAATATTTTTCTTCATACTAAGGGTGTGTTTGGTTGAGGGGTAAAATTGAAAACAAAAAATTTCATTCATGTATAAAATTACACATAAAACTCATCCATAAAATTTTCCTTTATTTTTACCCATAACCAAACATACTTTAATACTCACTTCGGTTGATATCTGTCTTGCGTTGATTTTATTTTATAGGTTTTGCTACTCGATGCCTTGAGGATACTAGATGAGTTAAGTTTCAAAACTTTATTATGACTATAATGCTTTGAAAACATAAACTCTAATTTTTTTTTCAATGCAAACTTTACCTATTTTAATTCCTTAACTAGTGTATCATTTGGTTATTATACATGGACAAAAAATATAAAAACAATGAGGTAGCGTTTGATTAGTGATACAACGGAAATATGAGATTGGAAGACACAAAGGTCTTTCATGGTAAGACAGGAATAGAGGATAAGAAAATTTTCTGTCCAGGACAAAAAATACAAAATTTATGTCCTTCCAAAATTTGGGACAAGTGGAAACATGATCCAGAGACAAAAATTTAATACTTTTTCTTTCAATAATACTCATATATATATATTTAATATTTATGTCTTTGCTCTACTCCTTATTTCTTCCCTACCCCTACCAAATGCTACCCGAGGTAATAGAGACAAAGACATGAAAAAGACGTGTCTTAATCTTGTTTGGATACGTGATGGACAAAACAAACAAATACATGATAAAAGACTTTAACCCCTCCTCTCACATTACACCCTCTCGCACACTCCATCTGCAAATTAATAACATAGCACCTACCGAAACAATAAACTGAAAGATCCTTATTCCTTTACAAAAATCATCCAAATCCAAACCAAAACCCCCACTTGAGAAACTGAAAACAAAAATATCACCAACCACTAAAGATAAAAAACACGCACATAAGGTAATGGCAATAAGTGCTGAGAGGAAAACACATGCAGAAGGAAAACACGTGAGGAGGAGGGTTCTGATGAGCAAAATAGCCGCGATGGCGATAAGGGCTCGTTGACCATGACAATGGCGTGGTCCAATCCGAATTAGAGGAAGGAAAAGCAGCAGTAAAGGGTGGATAATGGAGGTTGGGGTCCAAGGGCGGTCACGGTGGTGGTGGCGGTATAGTTGATGGAGGTTGATGGGGTGCACATCATGTTCAAGTTGAAGCCTGAGGTTGAAGGAGGAGGAGGAGGGAGGAGATCGAGAGATGGGAATTAGAAGGAGGGCGAAAAAAGGCAAGAGACATCGTGTCTCCATTGTCCTCATTTTTGGACAGAAATTTGGAGAAATTTTGTGGAGACATGTATCCATCTCTTTTTCCAAACAAATTGTCTTCAACGTCTCTGGATTTTGTGTCATAGGACAATAACCAAACACTACCTTAAGACACTCGTTAGATAAACCCTTTATTATTACATGAACCATATGCAATTTTTCACTACTAAAGGTTATTTTAACACCCACTCTATCACCATTGAATGTGATGATGACATTCACTTTTTCCACCAATCCATTATATCTAATAGTGATAGAGTGAGTGTCCCAATTGGACACATGTTTTTAGGTGTTAAAATAACAATACTTTTTTCCACTAATAAGCGCTCCTTAAATCCTAAACCATAAACCCCAAAGGCAATACTTGTGAAAGGCATCTTATTTGTGTGTCTTTTGACATACAAAATGTGTTGGACACCACTAGTACCTTGTCTACGTCCTAGGTGGCATATTCGTCTTCTAAGTTAGAAATGATGAATTGACATTCATGTGTCCCAACTAGAGTTGGGTATACGAGCCATCTGCGAACCAATTTATTTAACTCAAAATCCGTATGAAAATGGACTAGAAAATTTTAGTCCATCAACCCGTAAACCTTTTTTATTGTATTGCCTAACCCGTGGGCTAAATGGGCCTAGCATGCTTAAGGACCAACACGTCATCCACATAAATGAGAGAATACTTCCATTTGTTGTATTTATTTATGTTCTTGATGAATGAACTTTGGTGAATTAGTTTATTCTACTATTTTTTGCATTTGTATTTGACATTTGATTTGCTTATGTTTAGTATTTGATAGTTGATGATTATTAATTTATATTCTTTAGTAGTTTCACTATTTTTTATGATTGGAGGAGTTATGCATATTTGATTGGTAATATTTTGGATACTATAAGAAAAGTATGTATAATATACTGTATAAATATAAATATATAAGATTTTTGTTATGGTACCCAAGGATACCGGTATCCTTTTGAATCCAGAGGTTGTGATTTAATCATGAATACTTAAAATATTAATAAATTTAGTTAGTGGGACACGTGACAAATTTTCACTATAAGTTATCTAAAAGGTACCAGTATCCATGAATTTTAGAGAATCAAAGAAATCCCTAATATATAAATATAATATAGTATAAGGTAAAGAAAAAAAGCTAAAAAATATGAAAGGAAAAAAAGTGGTCGATTGGCTTGTCCCAAAAATGTAAACAGAAAAAAGGGATTATATGGATTGGTTCAAGGACTCACAATCTTATGTGGGGTGGACGTGGACTCGTGCTAAAAACGAGTCCATTTATGAATGATCCGGCCTCCACCGTTTAATTGTGGTCCATGCTAAATGGAGAGGACTTCGCATACACACCTCCAGTTGCAACACACATATTTTGAGTTGTTAGATTAAATGGAAAAAAAATTAAGAATATTTTAGGAAATTGAATGGTGGATAGTGATTCATGGACTTGTGCTCTATTTGGAGGTTTTGATAAAAAGTTGTAGCTCTCTCTCCTATATGTGGTATGTTGGACTATATGGTGATTGAGGAATAGAATGATCTTTGAAGGTTTTAAGGCAAATGGGATAATGAAATCCAAAATATTAAACCTCAAATTTTAGTTAACAATTTAAATCTAGTTCGTGCATGGCATTTGTGGATTGTAGAAGGTTGTGTGCTTAAACTAAGTCCATGTCATGTAAGTATCTAGATACTGTTGTGAGTGGCCTTGCTTTTATTCGTGGTGCTAATTCTAGCCTTGATGGCAATGTCAAAGGGGCTAATATTAGTGTCATATATATCCATCTTTTCTTGGGGTTGAGTTGCTGGTCAACTGATGTCTGTCCTCTTATCAGAGATGCTATTTTTTTGGCTTTTGATCTTTCTACTGTTTTGGTCATTTTCATGGGATGTTCTGCTTTTGCCATTGGTGTATTGCTGTGAGCTTATAGGGTACAACAACGATTTTAGTTACTTATTTGGTTTGTGCTTTGTGCTATTGTTATCTTAGTTTGCCGTAATCTTTTGTATCTAAACTAGACCAGCTCGCCTATCTATATGCTTATACTATGCATTATACTCTTATTCATTGTTTGTGCAACTTTGTATAAACTTATCTATCATAACCCTTTATATGTCAAAATGTTGTATAACTTAATACAGGATGAGGAAGTTGGATTAACCTAATTAGCTTTTAACATATAAGGTCACTTTTATTTTTAATATTTTATTAAAATAAAATAATTCTTAAATAAATAATAATAATAACAAGTACAAAATTATTAATAAATATAAAAACAATTATAATTAATAAATTATAAATAAAATAAAGTAATAAATAGTTAATAAAAAATAAATATTTAAAATAAATAATAAATAACATGTAATGTATAAAAATAAGAATTAATAATAAAAATATTTTGAGTTAATATTTACTATTAACATATAAATAAATATTATGAAAAATATAAAATATAGAAAAAGTATATTTAATATTTATATAATATATTGAAATAATAAATAATTATAAAATATTTAAATAAATAATAATATTTTATATAAATTAAATTTTAATTAATAAATATTTAAATAAATTTAATATTTGAAAATTATATTTAAATAATGAATAAAAATTTCTTATTTTATTATTATTTGATTTAATATTTACTTATAATATTAGAATTATTTATAAATTAATAATATTATAAAAATTTAATTTTAATGCACTTATATAAAAATATTTTACACTATTATCTAATCAAATTTCTTCTTTTATATAATTTTTCAAATAATAATAATTGAAAATAATATATCAAACATCATATAATATTAAAAATTTATTAAATTTTTTCTTATTAGATCTTATATTATTAGCATTTATTCAAGCCTAGGCGTATATCACACAAAAACAATTTCCTGGCCCATGCAAGCATGACAGTTTTGTCATGTCATCCACTCTGCCAGGAGGAACTTCATTATCCTTTGGATTAACCTTCGAGATGTTTGTGTCAACGTGCAACGAGATTGTCAGGCTTTTAAATCATTACAGAAAACCATAGGCTGGTATCTCAAGTTACAGGTAAAACAAAAAGGACGTAGTCAGATTGATAATATAAGGAATATGGCTATGATTTCTGTATATAAAACAAACAGCCAAGGCACAATTCATAGAATTACATAGTAAAGGAGACATTTATGCAATTCCTGAAAGTGACTTAACCCAGCTAGATTATCAGTACAACTAAATATACAGTTTCAATAACCTAAAACAATATAAAGAGTACAGGATCTATGCGAATAGTTTTCATACACACAGAACAAACGATTTGACTCTTTTCCATCAGCGGTCTAAACGTGCATTTCTTCAGCGTTGATTTTAGAAACTCCCCCACTAATCCATGCTTCCACCGGATCTTCAACCCCGACATGAGAACCCACAATGACAAAAAAGTTGATAAACATTATCTATACGATCTAAATAAGAGGATTCAAGAAATAACTGTTTTGTCTTTTTTTTGTATCTCTAAACGAAATGAAACCCTTTTGAGTTCCGCATACAGACAATTTTAATTCTGTATTTTAACTTGTATATTTCAATATTTTATCAATACACAACATTTAATAAAGGCACCTCTACCATCAGCCAACTCCACATTTATAGTTTGCATGATTATGTAACTTCTAAAAATTACAGCTCGACTCATCTTATTTTATCCACACCATTTCCTTCCCCTTTCATATTTTTTCATTCTCAATGAAACTCATCACCAAAAGCTTAAACATATAATATAACGTTCTTCTTTCTTTCAATAGGATCACCATCTTTGGTTGGGGTATCACTCCACTCTCTCAACCTCAACGACCATCTTCATTTAATCACAAACCCGAAAAGCTGCATCACAACCATCATTGCCGAGCATAAATACCCAAAAGTATCTTTAATAAAGGTGAGAAATTTAATTACTTAAATACCCAAAAAATAAAAAGTGCGACTGAATAGGCACTTTCCTACTTAATATTCCCAGAAGACATACACAATTGTATAGATAAAGTCGATAGTAACTCCAGCTAATATACCCAAGAATTGTGCCCATTATAAACCTTAAACATTCAGGGTTATTTGGTATGATGTATTAAGCATAATAATATAAGCTAATATTATTATTATGTCCTTATCCATTGTTTGGACAAACAACATACTGTATAACCTTATATGTTATAACCCCCTTATATATCAAAATACTGTATAACTCAATATAACATAGAGAGGTTGTATTACCTTAATTAACTTTTAATGCATAAGATAATTTTTTAAATATTTTATTAAAATAAAATAATTTTTAAATAAATAATAATAGCATAAAATTATAAAAATAAAAATCATTTTATAGTAAAATATATACAAATAATATATGATATTAGTTTAGTTATTTATAATAAAAATCAAAATAAATATAATTAATAAATAATAAATAATAAATATTTAATAACAAATAAATATTTTAAATAAATTATTAACTAATAAAATTATAAACAAATAAATAATAAATAATATGTAATTTATAAAAGTAAGGATCAGTAATTTAAATTTAAATAATTATGATAAAAAAATATAAAATATTAAAATATATAAAATGGTATTTTTTTACTTATATATCTTATTGAAATAATAGATAATTATAAAATATTGAAATAAATAATAACATTTAATAAAAATTAAATTTTAATTAGTAAATATTTATATAAATATAATATTTGAAAATTATTATAATAAAAATTCCTATTTTACTATTATTTGATTTTATTTAATATTTAATTAAGATATTAGAATTATTTATAAATAAATAATATGATATTATTGCACATAAAATCGAATATCTTATGCAATGTTACACAAAATACTATATAGGACTAAAAATTTATCAACCTTATACTATCAGATCTTATCTTTCAAGCATGCTAACTGGCTCTCAATATCCAATAGTTGGGCCAATAACAAGCTACTTAAGAGAAAAAGGAAATGAATTTAAAGAATATTTAAATCAACAAACAAAAAGATAAAGTAACAAGTGCTGCTACATAAAAAATTAATCAAAACGGAAATGATCATTGTAAAAAATCCAATAATTTCAGGGAGATTCCAGCACAAATCACTATCACATTTGAGATCTGTCTGAATACAAATTTGGCATTGCATCCTGATGATCAAAATATTGAAGTTAAGAGATTTATGGTAGAATGTTTAATTGTTATATCTCAAAACAGTTCTATAAAATTACCAATAACAGTAGAAGATATAGAGGACATTCACATTTCAGAATAGTTTCAAAACAAACCAGGAATCAGAAGTGCTTACTGTTTCTTCAAAATCATGGACAAGGAAGTTCTAACCTAGAAAATAAGGCCAAGGTAGGGGTCCTGCACTCCTGCTAATTGTTTTATGTTATGGCCTAACAAGAAGATATCGCTCCCTTGAAACCAAAAGAAACAAGCTTTTTTTTTTTGTCACAAGGAGAGGCCCCAAGTGTGCAAGCAGAGTAACCTAAATTTGCAACATAATTAACATTTTCTGCAATAATACTCCACCTATTGTGAGCTGCAATATAATTTGCCCATGCAATATACATACACTACTTCCAGAGAACAGGAATGGTTTAAATACAACAGATGCATGCAGAAGTAACAAGTGACTTTACAAAAGAAAAATGTTATGATCCATCATGTTGTTTTTCTCCATATCTCAAGACATTGCAATTATTGAAGGGCCGCTCAAATTTTGCTGATGCTCTAACAAAATCAAATCCCAAGCATAGGTTCCAGAGCCAAGACATGTTTAGAATCCAATGGCTTGATTACATTAACAACTCCAAAGATACATTGTCCATGACAAGGATAGCCCTTCTTCACCAAGAATATGTATTGCAGAATGCAGATTCCACTCTCCAGTCAACTGAGTCTTATAGTATCACTTGGTATGAGGACATTGGGGTTTCTTATATGCGGATTGAGTGCTGCCAATTCCTTCCATTTTGCTCCAGTACCATAAATTCGAGACGATATGCTCCACAAGGTGTCACCAGGCTGCACCTTTGTGGTAACTGGAGCACTAGATTTCAATGCACCCTTTGACTTCATCGGAAGCTTATTGTTCTTCCCCATTCCATTAGCAAGCAACCAGCGCGAACCAGACTGTTGCTGGCTTGAAGTGCCCCAAAGCTTCTTTTTTGAGGCTCATTCTTGTGAGGTTCATTCTTCACACCCGCAACATGGACTTCAGTAATTTTGAACTGAGGAATGACCTCTTCTTCAGAATTTTTCTGCTCTTTCTTGTCGTCCTTCGCCTCCACCATAGCTGCTATTTTGCTCTCATCATCCTCATCGTTGTTATTCCTGACCTCAGACACAGTACAGTAAATTTTTTGCTTTGGTGGGACAAAAACTCTCTCAACTTGTATAAGAGCAAGCATTGGAGTTCCAACGGGCTCATAATTTCTCAGAGGATCACGGAGTTGCACCATTAATGCTACAGTGAAATTATTTCCTAGCAAACCACATTTTCTGCCTTTGCCTCGTCTCCTCTCTCCCTTTGAATTCCCACGTATGAAGTCAAAAGAGTTAGCATGATGAGCTGCAAGAAGCTTGGAAGTATGCTCACTGATGTTATCCATGTCATCGATCTCACCAGAATCCAGTTTCATCCATTCATCAAGAGTCAATGAAAGGCCCATTATCCCATCAACACCATTGCTGCTGCCTTTTGTATCCATCAACTGCAAACCAGCAGCACCTTCCAGGCCGAGGGACCCACTTATATCAATCCCCTTGCCCTGGAGAGCTGAAATATCCCCAATGGACTGGGCAATGATGTTTGATGGAGCCTCCTCCTCTGACATTCCAGATTGTATTCTTAAACCCTCCATCGAAAGTGCTTCAATTTTATCCATAGCCAATGGAGCAAGATCTTCCAATGAAACAAACTCTGAGCCTGTCTGGTTGTGTGCTGAACTTGAACTATACTTGTCAGACTTCAGTCCAGATGGTCTTCCTTTCAAGTCCCTTTGCATGGAAGTACTATCTTGCACTGCTATCAAATCATGTTCCAAATGGCATTGCCTACATGAAGCAAAGCAAAATTCAATCAGTCAAACATTTAATGAATCTTTATCAAAAACTCTTAAGTTGAAGACCAATGATACAAAGGATAGACTAACCTTTCTGTTCCCTCTAAAGCAGGCATAGCTTCCCATGCTATTTGTTGCATTGTCTTCCCTGTGATATCTTCCAGAGGCATTAATTCCTTTGCCTGCATTGAGAGCTTTTCAATTCCCACTGACGCTAAACACTGTAAAACCTCCATTATACCAGAACCCATTTCTGCAGGTACCACAACAGGGTTGGAAACTTGCATAATTAAGCTCCCACCAGTTTTAGCATTCTGGAAAAGTGTGGGATTCATAGACCGTAGAAACCCCCATCTTTTGTTTGAAGAAAAGGGCCCAACCCCTCAGCAAGAGGAGGCAATGTGGGAGGCTCTTCAGGTGGTAAATGAATTGGACTTCCAAAACCATCTTTTGGCGGAGAATGATGAAAAGCCTTCTCATTCAAACCCCATTCCCGCATTAAGGTTTCTGTTTCCAAGTCCTCTAGCATCTGAGCCCTCTGTTTGCTCCTCGTGTCCTGAGACTCAACTGGACACTCCCCTGCAGATCTTGGAACAGGGATGATGACTCAATACCCTCAGAGAAGTTCCTGTACTCAGATCCAGTAGAAGCATCATAGCTACCATCTGCCTCATTATCATTATCATTGTCAAAATCAAATAAAGAGAAACCCCCATCCAGAGCCTCCTTCTCAAATTGTCTTAAAGGAGCTCTCTTGGAGACTCAGGCTCGCTTTCAGAACTCAAGCCCATTGAACTGTATTCAATGCCTAGCATGGTTAAAAATTCATTGGCAACTGATTCTGTAACATCATCCAAGCTATGTGATTCTCTCATCTTATATTCATATTTGTCTTCCATAATTTCAGGAGAGTCTAGGGCAGCTGTCTCCAAATCTGAGACACTGTTTAAGGCTGATTCTAATTCTTGCAGGATCAGTTCTTTAGTGTATAAACCATCCTTTTGTAAGCAAATTCATGTGCCACTGCTTGATCCTTGGAATTGTCATCTACCTCATCTATGGAATCATGTTTAACACTATCTTCAGAAGACAATTGTTGAGCAGCAGTATCAAGGTTACATATACTATCAACTGCAGGAGAACCCTCAGCAGCCATTATCACAGATTCCTCTAGTTTAACAGGTTCATTTGGTGACAATTCTATGCCCTTATCAACAACAAAAAACTCATTACCTTGACACTCTTCAGGGTTTTCTTTTGCAGAATCAGGCAGGGGATGGCCATCTGGTTTGACTGTCTCCAGGTTTTCATGAAATACATTGAGTTCAGGATTGTCATGCACAGGACCTGTATTTCCATCATCACCAACAAGTTCTTCAGGCTTTTCTTTCCCAATATCAGATGAAGCATATGCATCCGGCTTGATCGGTTCAAGATTTTCAGTGAATACATCAAGTGCAGGCTTATCCTGCAGAGGAACACTTGCCTTTTCTTCATCAAATTTCTTATACAACATGTCTATTGAGCTGGCTAGTGCTGACTTTGATGTTGGCAATACCTCATGAAGATCCTTTATCTCATCTACAGCTCGAGATGGATGCAGACTACTAAAGCTTTGCAAACTCCCAGCATGCCTCATGCTGCTACTTCCATCAAACTGTCTAGGTTTAACATCTGGTCTCACTGAAGCCAGACCACCCTGCCTTGAAGTCAAAACATTAGAAGCATTATTATGGGCATCTCTGGTAGCACCAGCATTATCACCAACCACCACATACCCAAAGCTGACATTCATTACGCCACCCTTAGCCATTCCCGATAATCTAAAACTCGTAGTCCACTTCCCCGAGCTCTTCTCCTCCTCAAGCTCCTCCAATGTGAGAGGAAGCAACCTCGTGAGATCCACCCGATGCTTCCCCAAATCAAGCTCCGGCGCACTGACAAGCGAAGCATAGAGCAAGAAATGCTTCGCCTCATACTTCGCCGAATGGTGAGGTCCACTTCTGCTACCATAAACCGAGCAAGTGTAAGTCAACTTCTCTTCAAATTCAGCCTTACCTTGAACCACAGCCGCTGGACAGGTCACCAGAACCCGTCGCGCCTCTTCCAGTACACAGAAAGGCTTGCATCATCAAAATTTGAAGGCAACCCTTCAATCAAATGGACTTGGAGATAAAAACTACAATTGAACCTCTTATTGCGGATGTGTGAAAGGGCCCTCAATGGCCTCCAATTCCATATGGACTTCTTATCCTTCTGCAAATTGCTATCATCGCTATTGCTGGCTTTAGGCCTCGATTTGGGATCAGGTAAAAGGGGTTTGGATCGAGAACTTGTAGCAGAAACTGAATTCCTTGAAGAAGTTCTGTCCAAGAAAGAGCTTTGCTCATAGTCCCAACATCTTTCAACAACTTCTTCTGGTTACTACCAGAACCCGCACCCCCACCCCCACCCCCACCACCACCACCACTCTTCTTACCAGCTTCGAATTTCGACAACATCATCTTTATGCCAGAAAAAAAAAATGAATAAAAATTAACGTTAATTCAAATGAAACAGAACCAAACCCATACTGTACTTATCTGAAAAACAAAAAATTGCGCACATAAAAAATCGAATAAAGGAATATTATAAAACTTTTGGGGGACAAAAAAAAAGGGTTGATAGATTGAGTACCGGGGTGTGAGGGAAAGGAGGCAAAGCTTGAGAACAAGGTAAAGCGAAAGAAGTGTGAGCAAAGCTCGAGAGAGAAGGAAAGTCAAAGCGAAATCTTACAGAGAGTTGTGATGTTGTGCGCGGACTGCGGAGCTTGTAATCTTCTTCTTCTTCTTCTTCTTCTTCTTCACCAATCTCTCTCTCTCTCTCTCCCCCTGTGTTCTATCTATCTGTCAATTGCCGCTACCTCATTCAAAATGGAAGAATTTCCAACAAGAAAGCATATATTATAAGGACAAAAATGTCATTGCAACATATATAATGATAAAAAAAATTGATAAAGCGCTATTTCCTTTTATTTTATTAAGTTTTCATCTGATGTGCCTGTCTATTCGATCCTAATTGTTATTATTTTCTTTTTTCTAACTCTTTCTAGACAAAATGGACATTTTAGTACCTCAAATGGGTGGAATTTTAAAATTTTGAGGGATTAATTTACTTTTATATATTTTTAAATGATTAAAATTGATATTTAATCTTCTTTCTATTTGTGCAACCACAGTCCTGATAATTTAAATTTTTTCCTATTATTTTTTTTAATTTTTAGACTATCAACAACTAGATATAATGATTAATCTTTTTGCATAATGTATATTCATTTAAAAAATAAATGTTGACTATAAATTTTAAAGTTGTTCAATTTTCACAGGCAATAGTTAAAGAAGAAGGGGGCTTTTACTACCTCCTCATCATTGTGTTTTCCTTTGGTGATTTAAGTGGTAATTATCAAATACCATTTGGCTAGTCACTGAGTTTTTTTTTTTTTTTGGTCTCCTTGTTCTTACGGAGATTACCATGTTTCACTCACAAGTCTGTAGTAGGTAAGATTTGGCACGATTTCTTAACTTTTCTTATGTCCGAAAACAAACTTATTCTTAACTTGCAGTATTTAAGGATAAACTAATTAACTAAATATTAAAAATGATTTCTGAAAGCAAAATTGAAAATCACAATATGATATATTTAATTAGTCAGTCACCTGATCGCAATTACAGAGAATATGATGACAACTAAATCTATGAAACCGTAAAGACAAGAGAAAATCCTTAAAAATAGCAAGATTGTATTTTAGGATAACAGTCCTCTCTGCTATCTCTAACTGCTATGGCTAATGTTCCTACACGGGATTTGAGCATCTATCAGAAGACATTTGACTGAACCCAAGCTCCTAAGCAAAAATAAGTCTTTGAGCATGTTTAGGAAAGGTGTAAAATTATATTTATTTTAATAATCATTTATTAATATAATCACATTTTTATATAATTTTTATTTGAGAATTAATTTATGTTTAGGTACTATAATTGAAAAATACATTTAAGTTAATCTGTGTTGTTTCAATTGTTAAAAATAATCTTTTTTAAAAAAAAAAACAGGTATGAGTTATAGTAAGACAGCATTTTTTTAGAAGAAAAAAATATCTAAGTTTTTAGCTTAAGCTTTTTTCTTGGAAAAACCTTTTTTCACACCAAAAAACAGCTTAAATTATATGCACACGTCATTCAAACAAGATGATATTTTTTAAATAGCACTTTTTCCACAAAAAAAAAAGAAAAGCTTTTTGAGGTTTCCAAACATGTGCTTAATTTATCATCAAATGACTCATCTATGCCACCTTGTCCATTCTCATATTTAACTACAGGACTAGGATATTCTCATGATGTTTACAAAAATATTATGTTACAAAAAAATACAAAAATATAATTAATAAATAACTACAAATAATGATAATTTTTATAATATATATATATTTCCTTATAAAAAGACACACTTATATTAGCGTGTACTATGCGAAAGTCCTAATCCTAATTCTAAAACCTTTTTCCTTAGCCAATAGTCAAGACTACCATTTTCCTTAATTAAGGTGACTTAGCATTTTTCTTATAATTAATGATATCTCTGATTAAGTGTAAGTATTTTTCAGTCAATGGAAAGTTCTTTCTCGTTTGGTTTCAAAAGGTGTAAATTACTCTAATTCAAATTTGGATCATTACTCAAAAGAATTATAGTATGTTTAGTTTGTTTTATGAATTGCAAAACCATGGTTTGGATCAAAATTAAGAGACAAACTTTTGCTTAAACAATAGTTTAAGACTTTCAAAAAGTTAAATAAAATATTAGTCTCTTGAAATCTACAAAGTCGAAGAGAAAGCAACTTTAAAATCGAAAGATTCAATTTCTATTGAGGTAAAATACGATTGAAAAAAGCCTTCATCGTAGAAAGAAAAAAGAACACGTCATGAAGCTAAAATTTGCAAAATTATTGTCTTGAGAAAGTTAAAGAAGGAGATGATACGTAAATGGCAGGTGAAACAAAATAAAGGGGCACTATTACATTATGGCAAAAATGCGAAGAGCGTCTCATAGTAGAAGGTTCGTTGGTTGGTCCGCCACTTGTAGTAGATGAGAATTATGAAAAACAACAAAGTATTGATGAACCCAAAAAAGAAAAAAGGCAGGCAATCGACCCGCATAGGCATGCAATTCCAGGCTTGGCTGTCCCATATGATATGCCCTTTTGAGTCTTCAATGTGCAGATATACTTAACTTTGCATGTACGGATTTTTTTAATCCACATATATTATCTACACAAATAAACCCATCTCAATTTTGCTACAATTTTGGTCCATTTTTAATATAGGCAAATTCGTTAGGGCTCTTCATGATATCAAATTGCATTAAATTTATGAGGACTCTTCTTATATTCAATACAATTTGATTTCATGAAATGCCCTTACAAATTAATGCAATTTGATTTAATGAAGGTCTCTCACAAATTATTTATTTTATTACAGTATAAATACTCAAAACCCCTTAGCTCCTTATAATTCACACGCATCTACTTTGCACTTTACTTTGTTTATTTTAGTTGAAAGAAAAAATGGTTGAGAGGTGTTCCGTGCTTGTACATTGTGATGGTGAAATTTGTAACACCCTAATAATTAACCTAATACACCTAGGTTGTATCTGATTAATTACTAGACTTTACTCTTTGCTTCAGTTCTTTCATCATACTTTGAAAATACTTAGTGAAATTACGAGCCATTTTTTTAAAACATAATTAAAACGTGAGCACATAACGTGAACAATAATCGAAATAAAGCGAATAATCAGTATAGCATGAAAAATACATCATATTGGCTCCATAATATAACATCCATAATTACATAACACATAGATAGTTTGCCTACTAACAAAATAAGACTAGGTGTAGGCAATCTAACAAAACATAAATAATATATGGATGGAAGGACATCCATTAATGGCACCTAGTAATAACACTCCAAGGATAGGGATAGATATCTGAAATATACGAGTGAAACTAAGGATCAAGTTCAGCTACCAGGTAAAAGCCTCAACGTGATTCACGAACACTTCTTTCTATTTCTGAAGACGAGATGGAAAGAAAAAAAATAGAGGGAGTGAGAAACTTATAAAAAGAATCTCAGTAGGGTACTAACCTCATGATGCATTGTGTCATCATCATCGTCCCCAGGAACCTCGAGTTTCATTATGAAATAGTGAGCATGCTAAGATTGATTTATTAAGTTTGAAAATATACTTTATCGAGGTTCGTCGATTTTAATCATGCGTCTTATAATGCATCATAAACTTGGCATGTCATGTTTATAATGAACTTTTCCTTTCATCAACACATCATATTCCTCATCATCATATCATAATAACATGCATAGAAGAACATCATATTTCTCATCATCATCTCATAAATGCTATGCATAGAAGAACATCATACCATAATAGCTATGCACAAGACATGGTGCACATATTTCATTTCTTTAGTGTCCTAGGTGACTTAAAATCTTGTCATCATCATCATTATTTTCCTTGGGCCACCCTATACTCCACCCTTTTGGGAGTAATCTAGGTTATGAGCTCATACCTTACTAGTCGTCACTAGCATATACTTATCCCTTTTGATAAGTTAAAATACCGACTCTACCCTTTTGAGAGAACGGGTTAGGGATTGAATCACCTTTCACCACCTATAGTCTATTGGTCTAAAAGATCATTTTAGGATCACCTTTTCACCACCTATAGTCTGATGGGTCCAAAGGATCATTTCCTCATAAGTTTAAGTCACCATTAAGTCTTAGCATGTTATATCATAATCATCAAGATGCATGAACATTCTCATTGTTTGCAATAGCAACTATAACATGCAAGCCATGAAATCATTCAATAATATCAAATTCTCAATAGGCATTATATCATCATATAACTTACATTTCAAAGTATCAAAAGATGTCATCTAAAATTCTCAGGAAAGCTCCTTAAATAACCGAACTCTAAAATTGGGTAACCTTAATTATCAAACTAATTATTTATGCATCTAAGGGATTTATTACCATCAATTATAAGCCTTAAGAACATTATTAGACTATATGAGGTAGCATAGACAGTAAGTTATTCTTAAGGTTTTACGATGTGTAGAAGTTACGTTTTTAACCCTTTCTCGTTCCGGCTTTCCCTATGATGCTAAAATTAATTACTAAACCAATTATGAATCATTGTCCCTTATCATAATAAAATCTGGTTCTTAAGGTCACTAAAGGTTATAGACAGAATGCATAAATTTCATTCTCTAAGTCCTAGAAATCTTGCTTTTACGGTTTTCTAGGAAGCTAGTTTTATTTCTAACATGCATAGAATCATTCCTTTAGCAATAAACCATAATTATCACAACTTCAAACATATTAAACCATCATCATATAGTAGTACTAAACTCAGATTAGTGGCCGAATCATGAACCTCATATAATTGCTTAAAATCACATTTCAAGTACACATGTGATCCTGGTTTCCGTAAAATATTTGTAAACCTCAAAACTCCTTTAGAAACTAATTCTTTTTGTTAAAATTGAAAGAAGTCATAGGACTTTAGGCCTTCCTCAATCATGAGGCCGTTTTATACATTGAAAGAATGTTCATGATTAAAATTTTCACTTAAGATACAAGGAGCAAGTCTTGAGCTTTAGAGATTTAGTGATAACTAGAATTATAAACATGTTATGCAACCTCATTTTAATCTTATCTTTATAAGGTGATAACTTGGAATTATAAACATGATGCAAGAAACTGAAGGCGTAGTCCGCACTGACCAGTGGAGGAGAAGAGAATCTTAAAAGGAGAAGGCGGAGTCCGCATTGGACCTGAAGGAAGAAGAGAACTCTTATTACATCTTATTAAGCTCCAAACTCAAGACTTTTTAAAGAATGAATTCTTTGACTCCCATAATCTTAAGGAAGCTTTAGAGTTTTTATTACCATGGTTCCAACTTTGCTTGTGATACTTGGGCAAGTCTTTGAACTCTAGGATCTTTAAGTGATGACATAAAATAAACATGTCATGCATTGATTCTTTTAGCCATTATAAAATAAAGTGAGAGCATAAAATAAATATGAGATGCATCCTCTTTATTATCTTTAGAGATTAAGTGACAACTTGAAACATAAACATGAAATGCAAGCTTGAAAATTTAAACATGAGTATGCAAGTTCATTTATTTATTCTTGAGAATTTAGTGATGACATTAAAAGTAAACATGATGTGCAAGGCATAAACTTAAACATGGATGCAAGTTCATTTTTATTTCTTTACTAGAGCTCCTTCAAGACTTTAAAGAATTATAATTTCAACCCAATATATATCTTAACAAGACAAAGTGAGCTTTAAAGATTTCATTATTAAGCTATCCTAGAAAACTTTCTTAGGCCTTGGGAATCAAATGGCAAGAAAAGGAGAAGTTCAAGAGTCATCTAGAAATGAAAAATTGTTAAACATCATTTTAAACTAAAAACAAAGCTTAACAAGAAATGAAACATAAGTGTCAATATATTTTTCAAGTTCTAAACTCAAGACCTTTATCATAAAAACATAGTTGCTTCAAAACTTTGAAAACTAATGAAACCTTCATGTTTTAGAGGTCTAACTTGTGAAGACTTTGCAATCAACACTTAAGAATCTCATCATCAAACCATGGTCTCATCATAATCTAGGTCATAAGGCCGAAATATACAAGAAGAAAAGGAGAAGGAAAACTGAAATATGAAGCAAGAAGAAAGTACATAAAATCATCATTTTAACCAAGAACAACACTTATCAATACTTGAAATTAAGCTTAAAAACAACTCCCTACCTAATTTTATTTGAAGGAAAGGAAGAGAACTTGGTTTCCTTGAGTGAAATGAAAGAAAATCTCTTTGAGAAATGGGAGGAGAAGTTTAGCCAAGAGGAGGAAGAAAGAAAGCTTTTGGTGCTTCTAAAAACTAGAATTGTGTAAGTTATGAACTAAGGCCTCTAACACTCCTTCAAGCATGCCTATTTATAGAGATTTTGAGGCTCATAAATGGACAAAGGGAGGAGGAAAGTCTGACCAAATTTGAGGAGGAAACAAGGAAGAAAAATCATCTTGTTTGGTGGCTTAAAACATGGAATCATGTTTTCATGGTTTCTTGTTTTCATACCTTGATTTTTGTGCATTCTTTGACAAATTTTCTGATGCATTATGGACCAAAATTTCGTGCATTACAGCCCAAGGAGGATAAAATTTGTGTGTTCCATGTATTATGTAGGTGTAGGTAGGTATCTTTGCAAATTAGAGAATTTACAATTAAGGGCTTAGGTGAATTAATAAGCAATTTGAGTGTTTTTAAGCAATTTTAAGTTCTAATCAATCTAAATAAATAATTTTGACTCTAGATTAATAATTAGAATCTAATAACCTTTAATTTGAGCCTAATATTGCTTATGTTTTGCTATACGAATCAAAAATCTCAAAATTCGCAAAACTACAAAGACAAGGACAAAATGGTAATTTTACTTAAAAATTGCCCGAGACCACCCGAGCTTAACTAATGGTTAATCATAGCTTAAAAACATGTTTTAAAATATTTTAGTGAGGTTCGGCTAAGTGGCACGCAATCCAAGTTAAAACGATCGCATGGGCGTTTTGGTCATTTTGCGTGTCGAAACTCAAAATTGAGATTTTTCTCCTCTATTAACACACATAACACAAACAATCCCCTATTATCCTCAGAACATCCCCTTGAGGAGGTTGGGCCCACGATCCTCATTTTATGAGTAAAATAACCTCAGGGCATTTTGGTCATTTTACACGTAGGAAATTCGGGGCTTGCGACTCTCAGGAATCGCTCATAACCTCTTTTCTAATGTTATATTCCTCTATTGATTGTTCGGTCTAATTTATATAAGAATTACCTAGGTAATTCGATAATTTCTAAATGACAATAAAAGTTGGGACGTTACAAAATTACTATTACAAGTGAAGAGTAGGAAGTCTAGGTAGAAATTGACTTGTGTGATTGTTAGTCTATCTATAAGATTTTTAGAATTGCAAAATAAAATATTCAGGCAAATAGGTCAACACATACCAACAATTTGTGAAATAAGAACAATTACAGATGGATTTTTGTTCATTTCAACGGATTTTTTAGTTATTGACACTTTATAGATGGCTGACCACCATTTTTATTTTTATGTCTAAATTTATTATAGACAAAATTAATAATTTGTTTATAATTTTAGTCGGCTTTATGGACAATTTTTTAGTAAGTTCCATTTGTATTGTGATTAAAAAAATCATAAAAAAATTTATTAAATATAGAATGATTTTTCAGTCTCTAAAATAAAATAAAAATAAAAAATAAACCCTAATTCTCTACCTTTACTTTTCGTTGGAGGTAGAAAGCCACGACCCATCATGGAGGCAGGAGACAACGTTGTGTAATGACACAATGATGAAGATGCTATAGTGAAGGTGGATTGCGGTTAGCCATGGGTGGCAGGTCTTTTATTCTCAAATGAGCATTTGATTATTAGTATACGATGATAGAGATGAGATATTTATTGTACAATGTCAATTGGATATTGATGATCTCCTCAGATTGTTTTGGCAAAGTATGATAAACAATTATGTGAGATTCTATTATAAACATAAATGACTCTGACTTTTGTTTGTCTTATTTTGTACTTTTGTTGCTAGAGAGAATAATAATGAATTTTATACTCACATTGAGTACTCTTCCATAGAGTTGCTCATGATCCCACTAATGATTACTATACTATTAGAGTGTTTTGAAATTCCTGATCTCTAATAGGAATGTTAATGATGTTTTGTTGTGTTGGATTAGTGGGAGAAGTATTAATGCTATTATCATTGTGTTGTTATTTCGAGATTAATTTGGCAAGTTGTGATAAAATTTTCTTGAGTTACTGGAGAACTTATTGTTGTTGATCCCCTAATCAAAAGCTAGCCATTAAAGTTTATTGTTGGTTACATAACCCATAAGGGTATATTGAGGTATCTTTGGTGTCCTGGGTTAGTGGGAGTTAATTCTATAGATTTTTTACAACCTCATGTGTAACTACCATATAAGCATGCGCAGCAAAATTATCAATATAATTGGTATAATGGCAAATTGTTGAAATATTTTGGATACATTTTCAATTTGTCATCATCCTAAGATACTTTGTTGAATCTCAAAGAGCATCTTGGCTGGATGTTTATGCTATCATATTGTTGTTGTTGTTCCTGTTGTTGATTATGTTACTTGGCTATTATGTTGTTATTGTTTATTGTTTGTCGTTGTTGGTGTTGTGCATACTCTTGTGTTCATATAGCACATTTTGAAACATTTTGGACCCAGTTTATTTTGTTATTGTGGTAAGATTTGTTAAATCTCATTTAGCATCTTGGATAGATACTGAGCCATTTAATTAGGTATTGCACTTGGATCACATAGTGTTCTGTAAGTGTTTTTGTGCATCCCATTTACCCATTTACCACATTTTTGTTGGGTCACCAAAAATAAGTATCTTGCAGGATGATGTCATTACTTCTTCGAGTATGATTTCCTACATTGTTGAGGTGCTTGTTGTTCCATTCTAGAGCATTTGGTTAGAAGTACCTGTTGGTTTTGACATCTTATTCCTCCCATATTGTAAATTAATTTGGGTATTGTTTTATGATGTTTTGATTTATATTGTCCAAGTGGTAGATTCTTGCAATAATTTTATAGACTAACATAAATCAATGTTAAATTTAATTTTGGACCCAAATTAATTGGATATCAAACAATTAAAGTTTATTATTTAAGCTCAATGATTTATGATCATTGTTGCTATTGGGCTAATTATTGTTAAGTACTATTTATTGTGGGTATTCATGGATCATTGTATGTGAACTTTGCGTGATGGGTAACTTAACGCAACACTTTATTGACACAAGGAGAAGCTCCTTCTAGCCAATATATAGAGTACTCAGTTGCCCCATTAATACCATGACATAGAAAACCTATTATGAAATAGGAGGAGTAAATCTCCTAAAATTTCTTATTGAAGTTTTGTTTGATTTATCGCATTGTATTTTATTGTCAAATAAGGAAATCACTACTTAGTCTTTGGGACATAGAAATTTTATCTGTTATTTATATCATATGATATATTAGAAATTTGATCATTACACTGAGATAGAGTGTCATGTCATGTGGAAAGAAAATGCAAAAGCAAAATTGATTATTAATATTAATAATGTTAGATCCAACTATAACCAAATTTGCTAATTATCAATCAATGTTTTGATTGAATTGTTTTCAGCTCCTTTGACGTCATACTTGTTAATTAAAAGACCTCAATGAAATCCTTAGGAAACTTCAAGGTCTATGCAAAGATTTTGCTTCCTCTATCGAGGCTTATTCTTCCATTCTGTAAAAATGGGATTTGCGAATGGGCATCTTTGGTTGATAATGGAATATGCTATAATTGATAAAAATATGAAAAATATTTATTGTACAATAAAATTGCACAATAAATGCATACCATACACCTTATAACCATTAGATGTTATGAGTGGTCCCCTTATCTCACTCACTCATTACATCTAATGGTGATAACGTGTATACTCTCCATTTATTGTGTAATTTTATTGTTTACCTAACACTACTCTAAAATATTAAGGTTAGGACTTGTGAAATTGCAATAAATTAGAACAACTTTAGGGTTAATTGGGAAATTAGGGATTTAATTTAAGGATGAATTGGAAATTTTATTAAAGTTATGTATTTGTTAATTTTGGGGTTAAATTAGAAATTTAAAAAAATTAAAATTAAGGTTCTGTTGTAAAGAGAAGAGAAAGAAGAAATGAAGGAGATAAGGGACTATATTCCTTTCATATATATTTCACAATGTGACTCTAGGTCTCTATTTATAGCCCTTGAGTGCATCATAATTGGAATAATTTACAGAATCATATTAATTGACAATAAATGGGATCATAATCAATCACCTAAATATGTTAATGGACATATACATAATGCTAATCTATAACACTTCCTCTTGGATGTCCGTGGAATAACAATATGCCTCATTAAAAACCTTACTAAGAAGAAAAAAAAAACCCTCTAGAAAAAAATCTTAGTGAAAGAAAAAAGAGCACAATTGTCTTGTAATACGTATGGTATGCCGTCTCATTAAAACCTTATCAAAAAAACCCATTTTGGACAAAACCTTGGTTAAGGAAAAAGAGTACACACGTATTACTCCCCCTAATGGTAACATCATTGAATATCTTGAAGCCCTGCATTCCAATCTTGTATACCAACTTCTCAAAAGTAGATGTAGGCAATGCTTTAGTGAACAAATCTGCCAAATTGTCACTTGAATGAATCTGTTGAACATCAATTGCTCCTTGCTTTTGAAGATCATGTGTAAAAAAGAATTTTGGAGAAATATGTTTTGTTCTATCACCTTTGATGTACCATCCTTTGAGTTGAGCTATACATGCAGCATTGTCCTCATATAAGGTAGTTAGAGTTTGTTCTTTATCAGATAATCTACATAACACCTGAACATGCTGATTTATCTCTCTTAGCCAGAAATATTCATGACTTGCTTCATGGATTGCAATTATCTCTGCATGATTTGAAGATGTAGCGGCTAGAGTTTGCTTTTGGATTTCCATGATATGGCTGTATTGCCACATGTGAATAAATAACCTATTTGAGATCTACTTTATGTGGGTTGATAAATATCCCGCATCTGCGTAGCCAACCAACTGTGATTTGGATTTATATGAATAAAATAATCCTTTATCAACAGGTTCCATGGAGGTATCGAAGGACATGTTTTATTCCATTCCAATGTCTTCTGGTTGGAGAGGAACTATATCTTTCTAACACACTTATAGGAAATGCTATATCGGGTGGTGTATTATTAGCAAGATACATAAGCGCTCCTATGATACTAAGATATGGTACTTCAGGACCAAGTACTTCTTCGTTACCTTCCTTAGGGCGGAATGAATCCTTCTTTATATCCAACGATCTCACAACCATTGGAGTACTTAAGGGTGTGACTTATCCATATAAAATCTCTTAAGGATTTTCTCTGTAAAGTTGATTGATGAACAAAAATTCCATTTGTTAAATGCTCAATCTGTATGCCAAGACAAAATTTTGTCTTTCCAAGATCTTTCATCTCAAACTCTTCTTTTAGATCTTTTATGACTATGGGAATCTGCCAAGAGTTCAAATGATATTCAAGTCATCGACATACCCAGCGAATGATAATGAATCCAGATGCAAATTTATTTATACAAACACAGGGGCAAATAGCATCATTCTTAAACCCCTTTCTTAATCAAGATCGAAACGTTATTGCATCCACTCCTGGAGAATACGTTTCGTCATAATCTATACTAGGTCTTTGTCAAAAACCTTGTGCTACAAGTCGAGCCTTGTAGTGTACAATTTCATTTTTCTCATTTCTTTTTTCTCACAAATACCCATTTGTATCCCAAGGTTTTACACCTTCTGGTGTTTGGACATAGGTCCAAAGACTTCACATTTTGCAAGTGAGTCTAATTCAGCCTGCATGGCTTCTTTCACTTGGCCAATCATCTCTACATCGACATTCTTCGACGTTTCTTGGTTCAAGATCCTCATTCTCATGCATAATATCTAGCGCTACATTATATGCAAATATGTTGTCGATAACAATTTCTTTCGGTTCCATCTTTTTCCTGTAGAGACATAGTTTATAGAGATCTTATCATTTTCAATATTCTAACGTTTCAGGTACTTAACGTCTTTTGGCATTTCAATTATGTCGAATTCTAGACTACTTCAGATGTCCTTACTATGTCTCTATCTTCTTCTTTGGAAGAGAATCTTTTGCCTCCATAACATCATTTGCCCCTCTTCTTTTTTGAGGATTTTTGTCTTTAAACCGGCTCTTCCATGCTTTTGGCATGTAATTGTTTCATTGACCGATTGTCGCAGGGACATCAACTCAAATTGGCACATTTTCAGCGGTATGTAGGACTTAGTTATCCTTTTTGTATTAAAAAATGCATCTGGCAATTCATTTGCTATTCTTTGCAAATGTATAATCTTTTGAACTTCAAGTTCACATTGCCTTGATCGAGGATCTAAATGAATCAAAGATGATGCATTCCAATTTAGTTCCTTTTCCAGCTGTTTGTTTCTCCCCTAATGTTGGAAACATTGCTTTATCAAAATGACAATCAGCAAATCGTGCTTTAAATACATCTCTTGTTTGTATTTCAAGATAATTTACTATAGAAGGAGAGTCATATCCAATATATATTCCCAATTTTCTTTGGGGTCCCATTTTGGTGCGATAAGGTAGGGCAATTGAAACATATATCGCACACCAAAAATCCTTAAATGGGATATGCTTGGCGTTGACCAAAAGCTAATTGTAGGGGAGAAAATTTATGATAACTAGTTGGTCTCAAACATATAAGTGCTAGCATGTAAAACAGCATGCCCCCAAAGAGAGATTGAGAGATTTGTTCTCATGAGCAATGGTCTAGCAATCATTTGGAGGCATTTTATAAGTGATTCGGCTAGCCCATTTTGGGTATGAACATGAGCAACTGAATGTTCAACATTAATACCACTGCCACACAATAAGCATTAAAAGCTTGAAAAGTAAATTCACCAGCATTATCAAGGCGGATTGTTTTGATTGGATTTTCTGAAATTGTGCTCTTAATCGAATAATTTGCGCAAGTAATCCGCAAATGCCAGGTTGCGAGATGATAATAAGCACACATGTGACCATCTCATAGATGCATCAATTAAGACCATGAAATATCTAAAGGGTCCATAAGGTGGATGAATTGGTCCACATATATCACCTTGAATTCTTTCTAGAAATGCGGGGATTCAAATCCAATCTTTGCTTGTGAGGGTCATGTAATTAATTTTCCTTGAGAACATGCAACACAAGAAAACTCATTAGATTGAAGAATCTTTTGTTCTTCAATGAGTGCCCTTGTGAGTTTTCTATAATCCTTTGCATCATTATTGCTCCAATGTCCCAATCGGTCATGCCAAATGGTAAAATCATTTGGGCTAGTAAACTTCTGGTTTATGATAGCATGTTATTCAATTGCACTAATTTTAGTGTAATAAAGATCGAAAGAGAGCGAAGGTAACTTTTCTAGTATAACTTTCTTGCTTGAGTCATAAGCTATAATATAGAGGTACTCATTATTTCCCTCATTTATAGTCTCAATGTGATATCCATTTCTATGAATATCTTTAAAACTCAATAAGTTTCTTTGTGACTTGCTAGAAAATATGGCATCATTTATGATGAATTTTGTTCCTCCAGGAACAAAATAATAGCTCTTCCGGAGCCTTCAATCATATTGGTACTCCCAATAATGGTATTAACTCTTCATTGTTCCATTACCAAATGAGTAAAATAAATCTTGCTTTTAAGAATAGTATGCATGGTCGCACTATCCGCAAGATAAATATCTCTTTTATTTATCCTGATCATTCTTCAAAAGGAGATAAAATATGTCAATATAAAAGATTTATACATAATTACACATATAAAATAAAAATAGACAGTTCTTGCAGACTAATAATTTGTAATAATTACTATCAATCAAAAAATATAATTATTCACATGATTTCACAATTAATGTTAATATGGTAAAATAATAATAATAATAATAATAATAATAATAATAATAATGGTAGCGTAAGATCGAATCAAATGTTAATGTTAATATGCTCATTGCAAAACATGATAGCTTAACAATTCAAAACGTAGGATTTTATTATTCTAATGAGCACAGGATTTCATGATTGGTCCTATATATAACGTAGGATTTCATTATTATATATAACAATATATATTGCAATCAATGGTAATAATACCATATATTATAGTACATATATTGGAGTGTGAAAGAATTGTAACAATCAGATTATAAAATAAAAAAATGTTTATTATTATGATGATCAAACTGTGACAGAATTGTAACAATTGAAGATATATGCTCTTGAGAACTAATAACAAAACAGAAAATACTTTTATTCAATCATGAGAATACGCAATCAAAAGTTCTTAAAAGGAGTAAAAAAAAAAAAATCCTAAAATAAAAATTAAACATTCTCTTCATTAATCAAATGACCAATATTCCCATCATGATCCTCAAAGAAATCAGAAACATCAAGATAGCTTGTGTTCACCATGGCATGACCGTCTAAAAAATCTTTAGAGACAAAATTCGCCTTTTCCTTTTTCTCTTTGATTAATGCTTGACAGAGATCAACTAAGTGTCTTGGCATACAAAAGGTATGAGACCAATGACCTTTTCCATTACAACGATAGCATTTATTCTCTAAATTCTTACTATGCCCATTATTCTTCCTATCATTGTTTTCCCATTTCTGGTTTGGATTGTTCTTGGAAGAGGAAGGAGGAGCACCATGAAAATGACCTTTCTTTTTCCTTGACCGTGCCTTTTATTGAAACCACGATCTTTACCACTTCTGGGTTATAATTTGTCACATTCGCTTTAGGGAATGAAGCCGAGCCAATAGGGTGAGCTTCATGATTTTTCATGAGCAATTCATTATTTTGTTCAGCCACAAGAAGACATGAAATTAATTCAAAATATTTAGTAAATCCCTTTTCTCAACGCCTAGGAGCACATTTGAGGCATGAAAGGTTGAAAATGTTTTTTCCAACATATCATTATCAGGAATATTTTCCCCACACAATTTCAATCGTGAAGAAATTCTAAACATTACGAAATTATACTCACTTATAGACTTAAAGTCCTATAACCGCAAATGCAATCATTCATACCTAGCTTGTGGAAGTATTACGTGTTCTTGGTGATCATATCTTTCCTTCAGGCTCTTCCAAAAGATCTCCAGGATCTTTTAGAGTAAGATATTCATTTTTAAACCTTCATGGAGGTGACGATGAAGGAAAATCATAGTCTTTGCTCGATCCTTCAAAGATGAGGCATTTCCTTGTTTGATGGTGTCTCCAAGACCCATTGAATCAAGGTGAATTTCGACATATAGGATCTAAGATAGGTAATTTTTTCGAAATATCAAGGGCAACAAATTTGATGTTTGAAATATTTGACATACCTTAAACCTTATTCTTTAGATAGATAGAACTTTGTGCTGAATTGTGTGTAAAATAATGAAAACAGAGAAAGAAGAAATGAGAGGAGAAGATGAGGACTATATTCCTTTCATATATATTTCACAATGTGACTTAGGTCTCTATTTATAGACCCTTGAGTGCATCATAATTGAAATAATTTATAATCATATTAATTAATAATAAATGGGATCCCAATTAATCACCTAAATATGTTAATGGACATCCACATAATATCTGATTTATAACAAGTTCCATATTCAAAAAGCCTGACCGACTATTGGCCAAGTAACGTTATCACGTATCAAAAGACCAATAAAAATTCATCACGTTATGGTATGTTTCTTTGGTACCATTCATTTATTGGAAATACCGTAGCAAACATCTATTATGTTCTCATTTTATGTTCAATTCAGTGCTGGAAATGTTGTTATCGTGTCAATTAAAAGAATAATTATATATGTTGTGTGTGTGTGTTTTTTTATATAATATATGTTGTGCATTAACAATAAGAGTAAACGTTTATTCTAATTTTGCAAAGATGCATATAATACTACACTGCTTTTCTATTTATTATGACATAAAATTAATCTTTCAATAACATTTGTATCGATAGTTTTATTTTTCAGTGATCAAATCAGTTATTTTGAAGACTATGTTTGAAATGGGGATCATCAAATTCTAATAATAATGATAGTTTGGGGAGAAAAAATATTTAAAAAATATGGAATGTTGGAATTGAGATGCTCTCCGCGGTCCACGCGGGTTTTTCAAATTGGGGCGCCAATTCAGAGTCATGATTGGTACAAAACGAGGTGGACAAAATTACAAAAACATACGGTCAAGCAAGCATTTAGTATCGTTCATAATTTCAAAATTTAATGTAGCAAATATTCCCTTACATTCACAAACTAGTCCAAATTTAATGGGCCCTTTATCGCTTTCCCTTGTCCTTTACTAATTTTGTTGCGTAAGAATAATGATAGTCTCAATGAATTTGAGCACACATGTTAAAATTTAATTTTGATGTATTTTAATATAATTCTATTACACTTATACTTAAATCTTATATTTTATATATATATATATATATATATATATATTTAATAAAATTGTCATATCAAATCATTATATAATCATTTTTTGGGAGCCATTAATTTCAATAGTATTAAAACCCCAATTTAGTCATTTAGATTTATAGGAAAAATTAGTCTTTTAAATTTGAAAAGTGTCATCATAATCTCTCAAATTTCACAAATGGGGACAAGATAATCCCTCCTTCAAATTGCCATTTGAGCCGTTAATGCAAATATCCTTTTAATTGCTTACTTGTACTATTAATTTTTGTGATGGGCGAACTTGCATTACTCCTCTAAACAAGTTCATTTAGACTTTCTTCTTCAAATAAAAAGAGCAAATTCTTACTTACATGTCATGTTAATTTTTAAGGTGAGTCCTAATTTACTTACATATTTTTGAAGATGGTATAAATAATATCGTTTAGAAGGGATGCAGTTAGGTCCACTGAAAGAATAGGACACGTAAACAAGTTAATAGGATATATGGAATTTCCATCGATGGAGGGATTAATTTGTTCCCATTTATGAAATTTAAGGGATCATGATAGGACTTTATAAATTTAATAGACTGATTTATTTTTTAATGCAAATCTAGAGACTGAATTGGGGTTTTACCTTCCCAATAGAGATAGGAAAAAAAAGAAAATGGATAGCCAGTGGGGATTGAATCCCTCACTCAAAACCAATAATCTCCTAAACAGAAAAGGTGCAACATAAATTATAATTTATTGGCTAATTATATATTTCATTTTATTAGGTGAAATGTAACATCTTAATTTCCAACTAGCCTAATTAACTCAGTAGATTGAGTAACCATAATTACAACCGGAACAATTGAATTTATTATTGTTAAAAAAAAATCAAATGTTGACCAAAAATCAACAAAAGTTCATATGGAGAATAAAAGTTAACAATAAGTCAACTCCAAAAATTAAAGAGTCAACCCAAAAGGTCAAAAGTCAAGAAAAAATTAAAAGTAAATCAAAAAGACTAAAATAAGCAAAAGTAAAAAAAGTAAATTAATTAAAAAAATCTGATGATGAATTAATACTTTAAGAGAGGCTTTGAAGGATAATACATCCATTAAAAATTAACCCTAAGGGAGTGTTTGGTATGATGTATTAGATATGATATTATAAGCTAATACTATATGTTATGCCTTATATTTTTGATACAGAGAACATATTGTATAATCTTATACGTCATAACCTCATATATATCAAAATGTTATATAACTCAACCATGGAAGGGATTATTAACCTGAATTTTTAATGAATAATATCATTTTTCAAATATTTTATTAAAATAAAATAATTCTTAAATAAGTGATAATATAATAAAATTATTTTATTAAAAATTATTTTATAATAAAATAAATACAAATAATATATAATATCAATTTAGTTATATATAATAAAAATAAATATAAATATAATTGATAAACAATAAATAAAATAAAAAATAAATATTTAATAAAAAATAAATATTTTAAATAAATAATAAATAATATGCAATATATAAAAGTAAGGATCAATAACTTAAACTTAAATAATTATGATTAAAAATATAAAATATTAAAATATATAAAATAGTATTTTTATTTATATATATTATTGAAATAATAAATAATTATAAAATATTGAAATAAATAATAACATTTAATAAAAATTAAATTTTAATTAGTAAATATTTACATAAATATAATATTTGAAAATTATTATAAAAAAATTCCTATTTAAGTATTATTTGATTTTATTCAATATTTAATTAAGATATTATAATTATTTGTAAATAAATAGTATGATATTACTTAACATAAAATCGAATATCTTATAAATGTTACATTAAATACTGTTTAGTATTAAAAGTTTATTAGGCCTTATACGAACATGTATTATCATATCAGGTATTATATTATTAGCCCTTATCCTATCAGGTATGCCAAAAGGGCCTAAGACTTCACTAATCAAGGATTTAGTATATGTGCTATTATCTCTAAAAGTATTATGTTTAAGATGTGACAAAAACTAATTAATTGTTCTACTACTATTTGGAGAACAATAAAAACAAAGTCATCCTCACCATATGGCCATGCAATTTTCGGCCAAGACATGCCACACCCATCATCACATGTTGAAATTTTAATCTAGGACTAAATGACATTTCATGGTGAAATATGCATGTACACAAAACACAAAATCCTACCTATGGCACGTGCAATTTCGGTTTTTCATCATCATCATTAAAAAATAAAAAAATAAAAAGTTATTTTAGACAATTTGGATGACATTTGACTAAATGACTTTTGAGTTTGAATTTTGGAGGGAAAAAGAATGAAAGGACTTAGTGTAAAATTATATTGGGTCTTCCCCCTTCCCTTCCCCTCCAAAACCTAAATTTACAAACATACACTAAATGACATCTAGTGCACTCCAACAAGAATGACTATACTCACTACTCCAAGTAAGAACTCTTAAGGCAAAATAATGAACTAGAGCTTGCAACTAGAATCTAACTAGCACTTACTAAATAACCTAACTACATGAACTATATAAAACAAAAATTTCCCTTGTTTTCTTTCCCTTGCATAGCTTCATGGCCTATAAAAGGGGGAATTGTGGGTTCATTACTCTTTGTAATCAACTTACATACTTACAATTCTCCAAGTTCTTCTAATTATCTAAACTTTCTTTAGTTCTCTCTTCAATCCTCTCTTCAACATCACTTTCAACTTATCCACTTCCAAACCAAGAACCTATCACTAGCCTTGCAAGGATCATCATCTTGATCCTTGCAAAAATATTAAACACACTAAAGTCTTCAACTCAAGTATAAGGAGAACATCTTCTTCTTTTTGCCATTCAAGGCCCCAGACATTGCAAGGATCATGGAGTATTTTCTTTCCATCAAAACACTCTTAGTAGGCTTGTGTCATGACGTGATGCCTCATGTCAGCATGTAATTAGTTAAGTCAAGTTTAGCCTTAAGGTACCCCGAATGCCCAGATGGAAAACCCCAAAATGCATAAACTGGACCCTTTTATGCATACAAGCTCGATGCAGGAACACTAGGGTTGCCACTCTAACACAAGGGTTGTCATGGTGACACCACGGTCACCACAGTGAGCACACGAGCCAACCTTAGCAGGGGCATCTTCTGCCAGGCTTGCAACGGCAAGCCCCCTATCACTATGATGAGCACATCTATGCGGGCGAGGGTGTGGTTTCTGCCATATTCTCTGCGAGACCCCAATGCCTTGTCACCCTATAATGATGTAGTTTCATTTTTGTGATCTCTTACCCTATATAAACCATAGTTTTCAAACTCTGACTGTGATCGACTCCGTCAAGGCACTTGGTTTCAACCCTAGGTCACTGTCGAATCCTTAACCGAATTTTATTAAATTATTGTATAAAAATACAACTTAATGTCATTAAATATTTTATATATATATAATATTGGTTTCACATAAAAGCATAACAATAAGGTTGGCTTAGTGGTTGTTACATGTTCCCAAGTCCCAATGGTGCCATTGCTAAGGTTCGATTCTTACTAATGCAATTTTTGAGAATTTACAACATTTGGCCTCTTAATGTATAATATATATATTAAATGCAACATAGATAATAAGAAGCATCACTAGCATGGTGGCAAAGGCGCTCTTACTTTCCTTGAGGAGGGGTTCGAACCTTGCCAAGGAATTTTTAGCAAAAAATTTCCTTTATGGTTTGGTGCACTAAAAACTTGGCTAGTTGACCCGCTTTGTTCACACCGATTCGATTTCACAATCTATCTAATAGCAAAATTGGACCGGTCAAATGACCGATTCACCGGTTTTGCCGAATCCAGTCTAGTTCGATTTTTAATACTATGATATAAACACCTCATAATTGGTGTGAAACCCATAAATCCGAACCTTAACTTATCCTAACTCTCCTTACACCCCATCTATTTTAAATTCAACCTCTCTTAACCTCCCAAGCTTTCTAGGTAAGTGATTTATGATGGTTTTTGTTGAGTTTTTTTATGTTCTCTTAGGGAATTGTTAGGGCTTTCTTGGTACATGATTTTATCATGTTTTCTTCCTTCCAAGTATCTCTAAAGTCACTCTAAGTTATCTTCATGATTGTTGATGTGTTTGGTTGTTCCCATGGCAACGTTCGTGTCATTCCACTCCCTAGAGCTTCGTTGGTGGCACCTCCCTTCCAATCTTTCCAAGTGAGTGGATTTAAGCTCATGACCTTATTTTTTGCCATTACGATTAGTTTCTCTACACTATGTATACTTTCCTTGTATTTAGAAATTTAATTATGCAATGTACATGCTTTATAATTATGCCAAGATAGAAAAATATTGATTTCATAGCCTTTCATGAAAGAGCATGGCATTTGGGAAAATACAAGGGACCATAGTTGATAATTCACATTGTTATGCCTTTAAACTATTTTTAATAAATTGCAAGACAAAAGTATTTATTTCAGAAATATAGAATATGAACTATAGAGATGATTGGAAGCACTAATTTGAAACTTTAGTTTTAAAACTTTAGCATGATGACGTGAGTGATGGTTTGATAGGAGTTAGAGAGAAAAGTTGTGAGTTAATGACAGGAATTTCGTTAACCTTAGTATATCATGCGTCTATGAAGGGCAATCACTATTTTCTTAAATTAGTTCACGAACAATGCAGTTCGTGAGGGTCTATTATAATCATACATCATAATTGGCTAAGGGGTATTGCCCTCATGCAAACATACTAATTGTAATGTGTTGACATGGTGTGCAAAATTACTGTTTTCATGCAATTTTAATAATTTCTAAGTAAATCATAATAATAATCTTGAAGTAGGATATATTTAGTTCCTAACTTTCAAAGACTAATTGTTCCATAATTTGAAATAAAATGAAATATACAAATCCATAATCTATGGAAAATTACCAAATATCATGATAAAATAATTATGCTAATGACATAATGGCCTCACTACAATTGGGGATGAGGAGTAGCGTGCTCATCATCTACAGAATCTATAAATGGAAAGAAGATGGGTGAGTCATCAAACTTAATGACAAATAATCACTCACAACTTACATAGGACCAAAACAATACAAATGCCACTCAATTTATATCAAACATAAATAATAATTTATATACTTAAGTATACATGCATTCAAACATCAATAATTCAATAAATCATGGCAAAACAAAATTATTTAAATAAAAACATAACCATGTTCAAAGATATCATGCACGAGAATTTCGTGGTCGCAATCATCAAGCTAGAACTAATAAAAGACATTTCTATTTAAGAATGACAATTAAGTGTTTTTTTGGAGTATTCAAAGCAACATTCCCTATTTAAAGGCAAATGCCACCATATAAGCCTTCAAGGCATTACAGCTTCTTGTACAATTCATAGCTATGTGCATAAGTGAGGAATGCATGATACATTGTTTAGAGAATGAGAGAATATGGATCTTTCTGAAATAGAATCTTCAAATGAAAACACAAATTTGGAGGGGAATTTCAATAATGATAACACGACAGGATGACAAGAAAGTATGACAAATTGAAAATTGTATGTGACGAAAGTAATGTAAGGATTTATTAGATTTATGAATATTCCAATGCACCAAGTTATATTAGACTTCATTTATTCAGACTTTATTTATTAGATAGTATTGGGCTTTTTATTATTATGCCTTGAAGTGCCAAAAAAATGAGACTTTTTATTATCAAATTATATTAAGACTTTATTTATTAGACCGTGTAATGAAGTTCTACATAAATAGTATCAATGTTGCTTCCTCCCTTTGTGTTATCAGGTGACTGGTCGTGGAGTTGATATGCAAAGGGTCAAATGAGGTTTAACTTCCTACATACTAATAAAGTAATTATACTTCAATGGATTAAGGGGTTGGTGCATGATTGTTAGTTTTATGGATTTTATAAAAGGGTCTATGCAGGGTGGTATGAAACCTTTTTTGTCTTATTTGTTGTGAAACATTTTTTATTATTTAACTATAAAACTAGACTTTTATTATTTAGCTTTATTCATTTTTTTTTCAAACTTAATATTATGTTAAATTATGTGTTCTAATCACTAATTCCATTATATCTATGTATTGAAACTCTTTTAAGAATAATGTATTGCCAAACAAATTTTTTATTTTATTACTTTCAAAACTTATTTTTGAAAGTAACTATCCAAATAGGTTTTTATTTTTCTATTAAAAATTTGTTTTCAGAATAAAGTTCCCTAACAGATTTGTTTGTTCTTTTACTTTTTAAAATTGATTTTAAACTTACATTGTAAAACTATTTTTTTTAAAAAAAATAAACGATTCCAAATAGGCCCTTAGTATTTTTAGTTATTTACTATTTCTATTTCTTAGACATTATATTCAATTTAGAATGTCAATGCATGATTTGACAGAAGAAGCAACAACTGGACAAACAATAAGAAGCCAACAAAATAGCATGCTTATTTAATTCCTTACTTCCAGAACACAAGTATCATGTTTAAAAACATAAAATCTCATTTGACATAAATTGTAGAAGCATAAATAGCTCAGACTTCAAAGAGACACCACTAACTTGCTAATAAAATTAACTCACAAATACCAATAAGCTATATACCCATTCTCTAACTATTAAAAGGCGTAAAATCAATCTATGAGTTTCAACAATACATTTTGAAATAAAACCCCAAATCTTCCCAACCATGCATATAGGAGAAAAATCATTCAAAATTCAAATAAAACATAGTTTAGGCTCCACTACCACGGCTCCTTGCTCTCGTTTCTCAAAAAGGCGCTTGGTTAGATTCTGCGTTAGAATCCTCATGGCCTCTAGTCACTCAAATATAAGTACAAGTCACATCCCTACCAATCAAAGGAAATAAAATGAATTAGAAAATGGGCAAGATTTAGACAACTTGGAACAAGGACACGTACACAAGAAGACAATCCTATAGGCCTTTAGTAATATCTCGCTCTATGAAAATGGGGTTGACTTCTATTTACACAATTGTGAATCTGCTAAAGAACACTAGCTCCATATTTCACGGGGAAACTAGGAACTAATACCACATTTTTCATGACCCAACTTAGGTCATGACCAATGTGTATGTAATACGTTTCCTTGCAAGCCTTAACTTGCAAACTTTCCCAAAAAAAATGGAGGGGTTGATTCATGAATTAGCTCTAATCGCCTTTAATGGCGTTGATTCCTTCTTGGAAGGATTTGGAACTTAGTTTTTTCTATGGTCTTTGAACAATTCTTCTTGTTTTTCAATCCTTTGAGGTGTTGTTGTATCTAATTGTTGAAATTGTGGTCTTGATGTTGCTAAACCTTCTTCGTGTTGTTGTAGTTATAGTTTTGATTTTTTATATGCTATTGTTGTTGTAATAGTGGTGAACCACTATATGCTAGACAACCTAGAACCACAATGTGTGGTGGCCAAACTTTTAGCTATAAAAATGATCCCATGCTCTTGAACCATACACTAGTTCTTTAAATATGTTCTCTCTTTTTGTGATAAGGTTCTAGTTCATTTGTTTTGTGCCACACACACAAACCAACAAATAACCATGGAGAATTATTTCACGTGTATGTAAGCACAACCACAGTGTATGATGACTAAGCTTGAAGCATAATAAGGATCCTACTATTACAATAGAGTGGTGGATATTTTGTGTCATTTCCATATGCAAGAATCATTAAATATGTCAAGGGATTAATATTGGGAGGGAGGAACCTATTGACACTTGTAAGTTTATATGGTGGAAGTTGTGGATGGAAAAATTTTCTCATTGAGAGACAACTATCATATTCTAATCATGGAATTGAAGGACTTTCATACATGGGTAAATTACATTTGCCTCCCTTGAGGTCTTTCAATGTTACACTTTGTCCTTGTCCCGTTTAGTTACATTCGACTCCCCTAATTAATTTAATGACAACATACTTACCTCCCATGATAGTGATAGATCATTTAATCTATTAGCTGCACACAACTCACATGTAAACTTTAGGGTTTTAAACATAGAAAAAAAACAAGTGATTTTACCAATTTGTCCTTATCATATCATTCCTTATCTCTCTTGATCTTCCATCACGAGTTGTAGACTTAGGGTTGCATTATTTACTTCCTCCATCTTCTTGTTCCTTCATTTGCTTCCTCCATTTTTCCTTTCCCAAATCTTTTCCAACAAATATGGACAATAATAACCCAAGAGTGACATAGTACAAGTAGTGCAAACACAATCTAAGCAACAATAAGTCAAGGGTCCCATACCATCGCACCATAGAACACGATGCCAATAAAGTCCATTTTTTGGATTAAATTATTTTGGTTTTCAAATAAGTCATAATCAAAAACTTCCTTGACACAATTTAAAAAAGCAAAACCTGTCATATCCTTAAAACAAGTTTCCAAATTCTCAAAGATTCCTTATGAGTCAAAACCCCCAAACTCTTAAACTCTTACCACTCAATTCATGGCCGCACAAGCTTAGGACCCTTCAAATCCAAGTTGCCACATTGAGAGGGTGCTTGCATGTGCACTCAGATCCTGGATGCTAAAACTCTTAACAATGAAAGCTAACTAGAAAATAGAATAAATAAATATTAAAGTAATTTGTGATCAATGAATCTTGGGATGTGTGTGGAAGATTCACTTACTTTGTTTCAAGATTCAAATGAAGCAATAAAGAAAGATTCAGATTGTGAGGATTTTCTTGGAGAAGATGGAATTTTGGGAGATAAAGACATACAAAGAGAGAACTTGGAGTGACTTTTGGTTGCTCCAGAATAGGAAGACGAGAATGTTGGGAGGAAAGAAGAAATAATAAAAATGGGTATTAAGCATGAGGTTTAGCAAGAGTAATGGGTATCTATCCATGAAGGGAAGGGAAGGGAAGGGAGAGGATGGTTTCAGGAAAAGGGTAAAATAGACATTTTGTATTTTAGGTTAACGGTGTTAGCATCTGTTAGAGACATGAGGAGTCAAGTATCAAGTTGCAAACTAAAGGGGGCAAAGTGTAGTATTGAAATACTTTAGTAAGGGAATATGTAATTGGTCCTTTTTGTATTAACAGAAACTTGCAAACCCTTTACAGGAACTTTAGAACTATATTTAAAACCAAATTTTACAAGATACCTTTCAAGTAACATAACATTGATAAAAAAACATAACATCGACAAAATAAATTAAAAGGTCAATTTTATCTTGAATACTTGAAAGAAGTATACTTACTTGATGTTTACTTCCATACTTCCATTAAATGGATGGTACCAAAACATACCATAACGTGGCATTTTTTCTTTTTTTGGTCTTTTGATCCATGTCAATGTACAATCAACTTTATTTAATATTTTTTTTTTAATTTCTAGTTTATCCTACATGGTCTATATCTTTTGTTTATTTTGTGAACTTATGGTATTAACCATAGAAGAGAAAACTTTACCACAGGTGACCGACCAGTTTAAGCTCCAAAATCGAGAAAAGTCAAAACCGGTCAAGACTGGTCAAATTGGATATCGGCTTGATTTTGTTTTTTTTGAAATTTTTTTTGAGAATTTTTTTCAAAGCTTAAATACTAATATCTTATGGGTTAGAGTAAAAAAAAAAAAAAAAGAACCAAAGAAGGGTACTAATAAAATTGTTGAGTTATTATTCTTTCTCCTCGTCGACCACTATAAATTTCACTGGTCACTAACAAATATTGTTTTCAAATGCTTTGTGAGGCTAAGACTAGAGAAATTTTATATGGATTATGTTTATTTTTATAGACTTATGAATATTTTTTTGTTGATTATGTTAATGTTAATGATTTAATATATTTATTTATATTCTAATTAATCATATGTATATATTTACATATATTTTTTATTATATTCCAGTTGAACCCCGCGAATGGTTGACCTCTAAACCTTTAAATCAGGACCTTAACCGTTCTTTCTCTTCCTTAGTATTAGCTGTTGGAAGCAGTGACTTTCCTTCAAGACGTGGAGCTAGAAAGGTAAGTTTTGTCTTTAGTTTAAAGTAGGTTTTACCTCTAGCTTATAGATGCTAGCTTTGCCTCTAACTTACAGACATGGATTTTGCCTCATGGCAAGAGGCAAAATCCACATATATGAGCTCTACGCCTAGAGGGATTAGTCATTACTTCCACTGGTGAATATTCTAGATTCACCCAAAAAATAAAATACACAAATTTAGAAAAATTTCCAATTCATCCTTGAAATGAATTCCTAATTTCTTCTACTCTCATTTTTCATTCGTACCCATAGCTCCCCTCTTCACCTTCAAAAACCTATCCTCCACTACCACCACAACCACAACCACAACCACCACCCTAACCTTCTTAGCTCTGATATGTGATTCAAAAGGCTAGTACACTTGCAAAATCATCGTCATTTTTGTTGCTATTTAGCCCCAATTTTTCCTTCATGGTTGATATGTGTCAAAACAACGAGTAAATCTCCCTAATTCCATTCAATTTAGTTTGATTACCCATTTGAACTTGAATTTTCTTCTCTATGTCTTTAGCTTCTTGTCAAAAACAAAAGCGTACCTTGAAATTGGAGCTAGTCCTTGAGGCACAAATCAAGTATCAATTGTTCTCAATATGGGGTTCTTACCTTCTCAATTTGATCTTTTATAAGTAATAAAATTTATGTCAAATGTGGTCTTCTCCTCCTCCTTTATCCTTACCTTCACAATTGAGGCAAGAAAATACGTATGAGATGATGACAAATTCCATCTTGTTGTCTTGGGAGGCGTGTTGAAAATTGTCCTGGTTCATCTTTGTTTTTGGGGATTGGGATCCAATTTGATTTGTGATGGGAAATCTCAAAGGGAAATATGTTGGTGGGTCATGGTCTGAAGGAAATGTTTAAGGTTGAAGATCAAAGAAGAAGATGATTTTGGTTGGTGGCGAAAGGGTATAACTAAGGTTTGGGCTTCACAGATTGATACTAATAAAAAAATGAGAAACAAGAAATTAGGTATTTAATTGAAGAATTAATTGAGAATTTTGTTAAGTTTGTGTATTTCTCAAATGACTTTGGAATAAATTAGAAATAAAAAAATTATAGGTCTCAATATTTAAAAATGCTAATTAAATGTTAACTAAATACTACTACATATTAAAAACCAATAAAAATTTGTCATGTTATAATATGTTTCGATATCATCCATCTAATAAAAGTATCGAAGTAAACATCTACTTGCAAATGTAAGAAGAGTGCATAGAATACAATTAGAATTTTATTTTAAAGCACTTAACATGGGCAGAGCTAGAGGTGAGGCCAATACCCAATAGTTAGTTTCACGTAAAAAATATATCTTAGTACTTTTTAATCTTATTTAAAATTAAATAAAAATCATCATATTTAAAAGAAATAAATACTTTACAATCAAAATTAAAGAGAAAACACATATTTACATAGCATATTATCTATTTTAATATCTAAATATCAAGTTAAATAAAAAAATTAATCAACACTAACTAAATAAAATTTTTAAGGAGCAGATTAAGAAAAATGAATAAATTATAAAAGGAACTGACAATTTTAGGGGTTGTTGCCCTTCCTTATAACTACTCTTAACCTCTGTTGATAATGTAAAAAAATATTATATAATTATTTAATCATATATTATTATATTAGCAAAATGATTAACTTTCACTCACATTACTTAAAAAGTCATGTAAATAGAGAAATTTAAGTGGATATCAATATAAAACTCATTTACACGATCATTAAAACAAAATTAAACTAATAAAATTATACAAATTTTGTTTATCCATAAATATCATTCCAGCCATATGCAGAGGCACCCAACATGTTTCAAATCCTTTCCAACTTCTGCTTTATTGACACTTGTAATCTTAAGATAGCATACTACCTCTGTTGTTGCCAGATGTTCCCTTCCTTTCTAGGCCCCTTATCGTGTCGTGGCCTTAGGAAGTAGATTATACTGCTGCCAAATGCTTTCGGCCTATCTTACATTCGACTTAACTTGGTCTAGCCTATTTAGTAAATAAATTAGGCTTAGACTTTTTAGAAAGTTTTTTTAGCTAAATGGGTCAGGTTTCAGGTGATAGAAATAGTCTTTTAGGCCTAATAGGCTGGCCTACTTATATGATTATTAATAATATTATAATTTAAAAATATAATGATAATAGAAACATGTTAATCTATTTTAAATTTAATTAATATGCCTTTAGTCAATTCAAAAATATATATTTTTGATATATTTAGAAATCCTTTGACTTATTTAAGAGTTTACGTTTTGATTTCTTTAAAAAAAATTAGGTAAATTATACTGACCTCCTTTGAGATTAGATGAAATTCACCCCACCTCCTCTATATATATTTGTGAAATTTGTTTAGGAAATTTCTGATTTTGTAAAATTATTACATTGGTCTTCCTTTATTAGTTTGTAAAATCATTATATTGATCTCACCTCTATTGTATAATGAAAAATACATTTAGGGAGGTTGTTACCCAGACAAATAGAGGGGAGTTACGGTGAATTTTACCAAATTTTACAGGAAGTAAATGTAATTTGGCTAAAAATTTTATAATCAATAGGTATTTAAATAGGCTTTTAGGCTAGGTCTAAGGCCACAAAAAAAGCCTATGTCAGTAACAAGCCTAGAATCAGAATACCTTTTGGCAATATAGACTAGGTCTATTTAAGTCAAAGCCTAGTCTAATCTAGCCTAGCCTACTTCCACCCTAATCTTCTCAAAAATATTTCTATATTCTGGAAATTACATTTTTGAGTGGTTCAAATTTCAATTGAACCTTACCATATACAGTAGTAGTATTGATTATTGATAATCAAGTATATGTTAGAAATTAGATTTCAAAATGTCGAAATTGCACATCTGGGGTCCTTTTAATCTAGTAATCAGGTTCAATCCTTGGTTGTAGTGGAACAACTTCCCCACATTCTCATTTAATTACATATTATTATATCGATCAATATACTTTTTTTATTCTCAAATTTTGAAGTTAAAACTTTATTTAAAAAGATTAAATGATAAATTACTTAAACTAATCAAGCATTATAAAAGAACTCACTGAAATAACAAACAAATTTGGAATTTTACAATAAAGCTGATTTGGAATGAAAATAACTTTTATATAAATAATGTATACTTGCAATGATTATACAATTAAATAAATAAAGGTTAACGACTATTCATTTATGTATTAATACACTATAAAATATTTAAATATCTCAATAATTTAATTTCTAGCATTGACTGTTTAAAATATTTTTACAATATCAATCAATAAAATTTTATTAAAATGAAAAGTTATAGAAAATAAGTACTTATTATCACAGTACCCATCATAATTTATTAACTTGATGAAATTTTATTGGCTGATAGGATTATGGAGGAAATTTTTTATTATCAAATTTAATATAGAAAATGATAATTTTTAAAATTTTTTAACTTTTATTTTATTTTAACTCATTAACAAAATAAAATAAATTTATATTACTGATTTTAATTTTAATGCACTTGCAATGCTAATTTTTTTTCCACAATCATCAATCACATGTTAGATGTAACATCCTAGTAGAACCTAATTATGCTTAAGTTCGCATTTGGATTCTATTAGTTGTCACTTATGCCTTGCGTTCATTTTATTTTGAAACTAACTTAGAAAAATAGTGGATAATTTTTTTTCTTCTTATAAATTACTTTTTGAAAGCTTAAGCCTAACAAGAAATAAAATATATAATGCTTACGTAGATGGTAATCAATGTTATTTTGTTCACTTAATTTAAATAAGCGGAATAAGGGACCAAATGTAGAAATATCATCACATAAACTAAAATATACTACTTAATACATCAATCATAACAGAGCATATATCGTAGCGATAAGTTATTACAAATAATAATATAAATTCTACTACTACTGGTTTGTTTTTCACAACTATAACATAACTAAAAATCGGACTGGTAATTCTTGAAAGGTCTGAATTTTTCACGTGTTGCCTCCTTCCTTAGCTACAACTCCGTTGCTTTAAGTGGAACTCCTCTGGTAACGACAACGAAAAAGAAACATAGGAGTAAGAAATACAAGATTTCTAGGAGGAGTTATTACTTGTACTAAAGGTGTCATCGTTGTCATCCCAGTCACTTTGGGTTTGTTTTAAAAAATGAACAGGTGAGGATTCAATTATCAAACTTTTCATAAATGTGATTAGTCAAAGTGAAGTTGCTTTTAAACTATTCTTGAATAGTAGCAAAGACATATATAACATAACTCATCAATTACCACTTAACACTTCACTTAATAATCTCTTTGCAAACTTCACAATCACATAAACATTTTCATTCATGATATTCATGCATAACATTTTACTTTCTTTCATTAACATATTTCTCGATCACTCACAGGATGAATGCATCAATGCCTTAGACCACCCTAAAGGGTAATGAGCTCATACCGTGGTCATCACAACCTTTTGGTTTGATTTCCGTTGCGTAATCTCAACGGTTTAGGGGTTAAGCCTGAGTTTAAGTCTACTTTTCTAGACTTTACTTTTATTTTCTTTCTATTGTTGTAATCTCAGGTTAAGCCGTGAGCTTAGCTCAAGTCCACTTTTCCAGGTTTCATTGCTACTTTCTCAGGTTTTACTTTTATTATTTCATTTGAAAGTGAATCTATGCATATCATCATGTAATCATAAAGAAATCATGGAGAATTAGTCATTCATCCTCATCATTTCATAACTCTTCACCATACATTCACATAGAAAATATTTCATATACATCCTTATATCAAATAGTAGGCTTTTCATGCTAAATCACATGTCATATTTCATCATTTGAAACCAATAAATCAAGTACCCTAAGGTTCTTAAAATGTTATGGAAGTCTTAGTATTTACACATTATGGAGTCTTTATTTCCATTCTTGCAAATTCTAATTAAATCTTTTTCTCTTAGTCATCTTTATATTCTTAGCATTCAATTAATACATTAATGTACTTTAAAATATTATCCTTGGTATTTAGAGGTTCTTTATAGATTTTCAAGCTCTCTCATGAGTGTTATATACATATTTTTCCTCTTGAAGTTTTATTGCAACTTAAATCCTCAAAAGCTCTCTCTTTACAAGACTTGAATCTTCTATTTATAGTTCTAGCATATTTTACAAGAAAAATTTGTAACTTTCTATATACTTATTATCTCAGCTTCCTAAAGCAGTTATAGATTCCTAACTCATCAACTTTCCATTAAGGGTAATTTCATTAACAACACATTTATGGTTATGTCATAGTACCCTTGCAAAGTTACCCTTTCCAGACCTTTAGCACACTGTCCCACAATTTTATTTCTTATTCTGTATTTTCGTGGCACAAAGCTTTATACATGGCATACATGGATGTGTTCCTCTATGTGTTAGCTTTCCAATAGAGTTCAAATCAGTTCATTTGCATTTTTATAGAGTGAGTTACATCTATTTTACTACTACAAGGTCATATTTAGAGTTTCAAGTCTTTGGCTTAATTTTGAAAATTTATATCTTGAGCTAGAGAACTCCATTTTGGGTGATTCTTTTTTAAGTGTTCTATAATGTATCTAGTTTATGGTAAAAAAAATTTCATTTTTAGATACTTCATATTTTATGAATATTGATTTTCAAAGTGCCTACTACTAGAAATAACTAAAAATTTCAGCACCTACCATTTTCATGTCTTAAGTCACCTTTATTAAATTAAGTTTCACATACCATCTTTTAAAGTTATATTTGAGTATGATAACATCATAAAAATACTCAGAAAAAATGGAACATGTTGTGCTATCTAAAATTATATTTTACAAATAATCATTCAAGGGGATTACTAACCTCCACATCTTCATGTGTAGGTTAGCAAGGTACACATTTTCATTTGAGACATAAAACCCCATCTTCTCTCTCTTAAATCAACTTAAAATTTTGGATATTATTGTAATTTTTTTTGCTCACATTTATTATTATTCTTCTACCTTTTCTCTCACCTAATTAATATCCACTCTTCACTATAAGAATTTTATTTTCAAATTTTTTTTACTTGGATATTACATCTCTGGTTCATCTTACCACCTCCCCAATCGAGCTCCGCCCTCTTTTGGATGAGCTTTTGCTGAGCTCAATTCCTCTTAGCTTCACCGAGCTCAATTCCCTCTTGGATGAGCTCTGACGGGCTCTATTTCTACTTGGCTAGCTCTAACTTGCCTCTGCCGAGTTACCTTCAATTCCCTCTTGGACGACCTCTGACTAGCTTTATTCCCTCTTAAACGAGCTCTGCTTGTGCTTCGACTTTGCCTCTGCCAAGTTACCTCATCATCCATTGGCCAAGCTTTTTTAATTAATAAATGTGAGCTAAAAAAAATTATAATAATGTCCAAAATTTTAAGTTGATTTAGGAAGAGAAGAGGGGATTTTATGCCTAAAATAAAATGTGTACCTTGCTAACCTCCACATAAATGTGTGGACGTTAGCATTCCCCATCATTCAAAACTTTTGACAATAACTCAAGCTTGAGGCATTTTATCCATGGGTAAGGTTAGAAGCCAACAATGCTTGAACAATTAAAGATGAAGCTCCTACCTCTTATGTAGGCTATAAAAAAAGTCATTCACTTCTTCCTTGAGCTTGAGCAAGAGTCCTTGGAGTGAATGGTCTTCCTTGAATCTTGGCTCTAGAACTTGAGTGTTTAAGAAAATATTTCTCACTAAAGTTAAATATTGCAACTCTTGTGCGGGATAGTGAAGATTTGGGTTTAGGATTTAAGTATTTAGATGAGGTTTAGAGGGTCAAGAGAAATCTTTGAAGAGAAGAACATAATAAGAAACGATAGAGATAATAAAAATAAGAGAGAAAGAACACTTAAGGAGTTTCTAAGGTTTGAAGACTAGTAAAAGTGTGTTATGAGCAATGAGTTCACACACTTTCCTCCCTTTTATAGGCCAAGAGATCATGACTTGAGGGTGTAATGGAGGGGTTTTAGTGCTTCAATTTATTATTCTTTGATGCTCTTGTGAGTGGAGTAATAATTGTTTTAGATTACTAACTCATAGGCATAATCATCATGTTAGAAGTAGTGGTTAGTGTAGTGCCAATTTTAGTGGGAATCAAGATCTCTTTATGACACAAATTTATTCATCAAATCAATTTTGTTTCCTATCATGATGATGCTAATTTTTGGCTCATACATATATGAAGGGATTGTAATATGGAATTTTATTGAGTCTTGCCTTGTTTCATGCACTTTGTCCCATGATATGTATGTGTGTTGTATTTTGTTTTATCATAATTAATTTAATAAATGATATTATAAGATATTTTAGTTTAACCAAATCATGACAAATCTATTATATTTTATTCTTATAATTGGAATCCCATATTAATTATTTTAACATAATTATCCACTAACTCCATTATCTAGCATTAATCCAATGTCTTAGATGTATTCTTGTTTATTGACAAGTCTAGAGATTGATATAATGACTATTATTATAATTATTAAAGTAGTGGCATATGTAGTAAATTCTTCATTTAAGACAATGATATTTTTATAATTAGACAATGATAGTGGAATTCTTCTAATTCCATAAAATAATGGTATTTTTGTCATTTATTAATAAGACAAGAGTAATTTTGTAATTTTTTTTCCACATAGTAAATGTATTTTCATAATTTCCACTAAGTAATGATATTTTTATAATTCTTTGTATTTTTCTCTTGACACACTTGATTATTCTAATATTATTTGTTATATTTCATGACACTTGTCCAATTTCTATTGATTTTCCTCTTTTTCATCTCAATCATTAATTTAATTTAGTTATGAATTTGAGGATGTTACATTAGACACATCAGCAAAGCATATCTAACTCTCACACTACTAACTCAAAAATCATGTAAATGAGAGGATTCAATTGGATGATGGTTAATGCATATAAATTAATAACTATATTATTATCAATTATATATTGCTAAATTAATAGTAGTTGTTAAATTTCATATTTATTTATTAAAAAATAATTTTTTATTTTCAATATATTAAAATTAAATAATTTTTTTGAATTTAATTTTGATATATCTTATGTGTATACAAATTTGCACATATATCCAATCATGTATTACCATGTCAACATCAACCTTTGATTTAACTACTAACTATTTTTAAAATTTTATAAATAAATACATGCAATTGACTGGCAATATACAAATAAGAACATGTGATTAGTTTATAATATAAAACTCTTTTAAGTCTAGTTTTGATGTGCTTTTATTCAATCAAATTATTCTAATTACATAATTTTTAGTAATAAGTGTGAGATTTAATCACAACTATCTTTATCATCATGACAATAAATTTTATGCAAATACCTAGAAATTAAACTCAACTCTTTTTTACCTTGTCAAAAACTAGTTTCTTTTTTCATATGCCATATATCATAGATCATAATCATCATAGTTAATTATAATAGCAGCAGCTGAGAACTTATTTACCTAAATTGAGGCATTAGAAATGTGTGTGTAAATATATAAGTTATGATATTTATATTCATTTGATATGAAATATCATCAACTTATTTCTCATTTATCATTAGATCATATATTAACCCCATATAAGGAGAATCCACATCTTATCCAATAATATATGAGAAGTAAGTCAATATGGGGGTATTATTTTAAATATGGGTGTAGGGTGGTGTTTTATGTGTAATATTGGAATTTGCAAAATTTATGAGTAATATGGTATTTTTTAATACAAATCGCTACGTAATGATTTATATGCAATCTCAATTAGAAAATTGATATTTTTCATAAGTGATTTGTGTGGTAAAATAATATTTTATTTTGACTTTTTTCCGTATTTTAGATACACACAAATCACTACGTAGCAATTTTATTAAAAATCTAATATCATAAATCACGACATAATGATTTGTGTTAATAATCTATTAAAAAACTAATTTTGTTTGATATATTAAATCTCACACAAACTCATCACTTCAAGTTAATGTTAATCTATCTTTCACAAATTGCTAATAAGCAATTTACATGTAAAAAATACCATCTCCATCTAAATCTCCCCATATCTCCATATTATACTAATATATAAAAAGAAACCTCATTATAAAAAAAAAAAAAAAAAAACTCCCCTCGGACATTGTGTTTCATGTCAAATGAGAATAAAGAGAGCGCGTGCGAGTCACCAAAGTGGGCGACGAACATAGAGCCTTCGTTTCCTTGACAGATTTCAGTATCCTTGTAATCACCAAAGAATCACCAACGGGTTGATTGACAGACTAACAGATGAACATGTCTGACAACGAAGAAGACATTGCAGACTGCGACCCCTCTGAGATGGCTAGGCGCAGGAGGTTCAGAGACAGGTCAAAGGTAAATTAATCAAGAATAATACCTTCGATTCAGAACATGGTTTCTTTTCGATTTCCGCACGTGGTTGCATCTGTTTTTGGTTTTTACGATGTGGGGTTGCTTTTGTTTTGGCTCAAAATGAAGGAGGTGTTGTCCAAACAAGCCGTTAAGATCGCCAAACGAGCTGAAGAACACGAAAGCTTCCTCGGCAAGGTGCGTTTTTCTCTGTTCTCTGGTTTATGTTTAGTTGCGTGATTCTCTCTTTTTCTTTTTAATTATGTATGGTAACTTGAGCATGCCAAATTTGTACAAGCTTCGATTTTGATGTTTGTTTGTTTTTTTTTTTCCTTCTGTCTATGAATGTTCAGGCTACGCATCTTTTGGGGGTTCTTGGCTTTGGAGGTTTTTGCTTCCTCTTAGGGGCAAGTAAGTTGATTAATCTGACTATTAGAACATGATGCAATTTTTTTTTTTTCGTATATACAAATTCACTGTGTCCTTTAATGTTTTCATTTTTCGTTTGCCCCTTTTACCAGGACCACAAGACATTCCCTTAGTATATTGTTTGTTCTACGTCATCTTTGTCCCTCTTCGTTGGATATACTATAAGTTCAAGAAATGGCATTACTATCTCCTGGTAAGCTGAGATTGATGAAATTCTGTTTCTGAAATTTACTGTTCATCTATTAAACTATTAGAAGGTGAGCCTTGGTTTACCGGTGAGATTGTTATCTTGTGATCTAGGTTTCGGATTTGAATTTTGGAAACTTATATATACTCTCCACAGATCTCATCAGGTGGAAGCCTCGTATACTGAGATACCCTCTTATCTATTAAACTATTATTTGCTTGTGGAAGCATATCTTTGTGTCTAGGATGAGCATGAGTTTCAATGCCAGTTTGGCACTAGCATCCACTGACACTTTGTTGGAAAGGATCATACAGAATAATCTGTACCTGTTAAAACTAGAGATGATGTTAACTGTGCTGTTAAAGATTGCAGTTTTGAAAGTTGAATGGTTTTTAGGGCACAGGACCACAAAATCATTTCAAGCTGTGTCTCAATTCCATTGCTTTTTATAATAGCTAGAGGCTTAGAGCAATGTTATAGTGTTCTCATTATCATAAGGGTATAGTTGTTAATTTTGTCAGTTGCTGCTGTAGAAACACAAGTAATAAAAATTAAGGTAGTTGCATCATTGTTCTTGTGTTTCAGGATTTTTGCTATTATGCCAATACAATCTTCTTGGTTTACCTTCTATTATATCCAAGGAATGAAAAGCTTTTTCTGGTTTGCTTTTCATTTGCTGAGGTAAGCTTGTTGTATCTGGTAATTCAACATCTGGGCAGAAGAATGGTTCGTTGGTTGATTCGTGACTTATTCAAGTGCTATTGCAGGGGCCATTGGCATGGGCTATGATTGTTTGGCGCTGCAGCTTGGTTTTCAGTTCTCTTGACAAAATTGTCAGTGTTCTCATCCATCTTTTACCTGGTATATGATACCTTCATTTTTTCGGTTTTCCTCTGTTGTTTTAGACAGCAACAACAAAAACAACTAAGTCTTCTTCTACTTGGTGGGATCAGCTATATGAATCAGACAATGCTATAGTGTCCTGTCATAGATCATGTCTATATGCAAACAATTAAAATTTAAATATTACTTTTCAACAATATAATAAAATTTTGGAAAATCCTAGGTTTCAATTGTGATTGTTGTGGCCTTTATACTTCCAATGGCCCAATATTGACTACATCTGCCAAAAAACTATATTGGATGTATATGTTCATGAACAATAGTACTTTAATAGTACTTTACGTTTCTGATGATGTGAAGGACCTTCAATTGCTATCATCCAATATCAGTTACATCAATTGGAACACGTATGTATGTGCTGGTCTAATTTCAAGCTTCTATAGACGTCAGTTGCTACTCTTTCACGGTCTTGCTATCTCTCCCAACCAACCCAAAAAAACAAATGCTCAATGGGGTCCTTTACTTTGATGCCGATGTCCAGCTTAGTAGTAATACACACCTTCATCCTCTCTCTTTTGAATATTCTCTACCAATTTTTGGATGTCTTCAACTTTAAGTAAGAAGAGTAGATTAAATGGAACTTAGTTCAATAACTAGAGGAAGAGGAAGTTCTAGAAAAACTATAGATGAGAGTATTAAAAGAAATTTAGATTTTAATAGTTTGAAAGTAGATATGATTTACAGCATGACACGATGGCATCATTTGATTCATGTAGGCAACCTCACCCAATGCACAAGACTTAGTTATAGTTATTGTTCTTCTCTCCATTTCTTATGCTATGCTTCCTTGTGTTGCTTAATTTATATTAGATATAAAATAAAATCATTCATCAACCTTACCATATCTACATAAACTTCATTCACTATATTTTATTCTGTATGTTGTTAAAATATGCGATTTGAATATTTGTTAATTTGTGGACCTGCTCGAACTTCTGCCTAGACATAACCAATATTAGGGAGATGCTGCTATTTCTTATTGTATCCATTTTTGGCTTTATTAAGCTTTTAATGAAATAATTCTTTTCAGGATTGGTTTTCTTCACCATTCGATGGTGGAATCCTGCAGCCTTAGAAGCCATGCGACCAGAGGGGAGTACATGGCATTATGTGGAAGATAAATCCTATCTCTGGACGTGGCTGTTTCTGGTTCCCTTAGTAGTTTACTCTCTGTGGCAGCTTCTATACTTCCTCATTGTCAACGTCTTACGCCGGCAAAGGCTTCTAAGAGATCCTGAAGTTATGACTTCCTACAGGTAATCAACAAGCACTCACATAACTTTTCCCGAGGGTGCATTTGTTTCAGCTTTGCCTATATGTTTTGTGTGTGTGTGTGTGTGTTAGATTGGTAACCCAGATCTTTCCCTGACATTTTCTCATATTATTGAGCTCATTGTTTCACAGAGAACTCTCCAAAAAAGCAAAGAAAGCAAACAATATATGGTGGCGCTTAAGTGGCTTGCTCGGAGACCAGAATCGTTTGTTAATTTACATTATTCTCCAGGGCATGTTTACTGTGGCAACCACGGCATTGACTGTTCCCATATTCTTGTCGTATGAGTTATCTATGGTGTTTCAAATACTCAAGGTTGCCGCATCTGCATGGAATGGAGGAAGCTTTTTGATAGAGGTAATGCCTAGGCAGGTAATTCTCAAGGAGAAAAAGAAGTCAGAGATGCAACCTGTTCAGGTTCAGAATGAACAATCATAGATAGTAATGGAAAATGGTAGAAAGTTCTGTAGCGCTGTTGAGACAGTTGGGTACTGGGGGACTAATCATTATATAGACGTAGTCTGAGTTATACTAATCTTACTATGTATTGGAAGTTGTGGTTGTTGAGTTGTAGTTTTTCTGGTCCATGTTTCTGAATATGGGAATGAAGTGGTATATATATATATATATATATTCTCTTTTACCATTCCATCTTATAATTTAATTGGATTAAGTCCTGATAGTATATATCTGTTGTTTGCTTCTCTTCGGCCAGAACTTTAGTTAGCTTGAGTTTGTATGCGACTTGGTCATTATTGGTGCGCACATCGTCACTTGCAAATGTTGCTTAAATGTGCGGGGAAATTGACAAATGAAGCAATCAGATCCAGCATGAAAAAAGATTAATCGAGACATTCACGGAAAGGTCAAATTAAAGTTTCAGTACCAAGTTCCAAATAGCAAAACTTGCAACTAGAGAATGGAAGTTATCAGTGTTCGTGGTCGGGCTGTTAACCGGATAAGAGAGATAAAGGAGGCTTAGAGATAGGGTTGGGAGGGAGCCAAATTGAGTCGATGTGGGCAGAGTCCAGACTTGACTCGTTAGTATTGAGTTTGGCTCAAGCTAGGACTCATTAAGAATTAAACCTAAAATTTAGGTTAACTTGGCTCGTTAAAGGCTTATTAAGCTTGAATTGCTTATAAGCTTATTTGATTTAAATATTGATTGTGTTTGAGAAATTATTCATTTTAATAAAAATATCCCCTTGTTATAATTTAATTGGTAAAATGGATAAAATAGATATAAAGAAATGGACCTAAGCTTTATCCTTTTACAAATTAAGTCTTTCACATTTTATCAATATTTCATTTTAGTCTTAACTTTTTTTTTATTCTATTTATATCCTAATATTTTCAAAACGTTTCAATTTTATTGTTTTGATGTAATGTAACTAAATTATAACTGAAAAATAGACATTGATGTTGTGCTATGATCACCAAACATTATAATGTGACATTTTATGTCTTGTGGCTTTTTAACATTATAATTTGACCTTTATTTCATCTTTTTTCGTTTATAATTTGTGTATATTATATCAAAATGATAAAATTAAAATGTTTTGAAAACATTAGGGATGTAAATAAAATAGACAAAACTTTGCAAGTTAAATCCAAACTAAGTCGAAGCTTTACACCTTTTTTTTTTTGCAGAACTACTATTTTGATTTCAAAAGATTATTTCACCGACAAAATAGCCCTAAAAAAAGGAAATTATATTTGCTTATGCCCCTCGAAAAATCCATTTTATTTGACAAATAACAAAAATGATTGAGTCATGTTTTATGCCAAGTAAATATGGCAGAACCACCATTTTAAATCCAAAAAAATTGGGTGAATTTGTCAATGAAAGTCAGTTGACGTTTGAATGAATTTATCAAACATAACTAATATTTGGAGGACTAGGAATGAATATAGTTTTTTTATGTTTGACACTATGAAGGATAGACATTTACATTTACACAAGACACAATACACAATACGGACAAAAACACAAAAACACAAAAACACACTAAACTCAAAAAATTACAGAACATTATATTACATATATATATATATAAATTTTTTTTTTATTTTGGGCTCATGTTGATATTAAAAATTTTAAAAAAAATTAAAGAAACCAACTTAGGCGTGTTCGCTGGGTGTTCGAGTTACGTGCATAGTAAATTAGAGCATATCCAGCGTGTTTGACGTGTGCCGAGTGAAAAGCTCTTTTTTTAATCTGACGCACGTCCAACACGTGTGCGACTGTATAGGTGTCAAACACCACACGTGTCCGACACATGATAAACCACCAAGTCGGTGCGTCTCTGTTTTTTAGGTTTCACAAAGCAAATGAATGTACGATGGTAATTTTGTAAATATATGATTTTATTGGTTGGAATCGATGTTCGAATCTCACCATAGTGGATTGACAGGATTTGTGAAAATAAACCCTCCTCTAAGCCTCTCTGACTCTCTCCAATCTCTATCTCCCTCGTCACTCACTGACTACTCACTACAACCTCCCTCGCTCCCTCCGTCAGCTCAGCTCCACTTCCTCCATTCTCATTCCGCCGCCGCTATGCTTCCACTTCATCTTCAACGACACCCTCCATTTCCAATAGGGAACCAAAATATATATGGAAGAACCACGTGCTGCCATTGGATTTGGTTGTGGATTTGCAGCGGCTTCTTCAACTGCATGGCATATTGTTTATTGAAGATCAAACAAAAAGAGAAAAAGAAAACGCAGGTAAAAAATGGAACCTCCTTTTTTTTTTATTTTTTGTCCCTTCGTTTTTGAGGGGGAGATTATTAGTCTCATATGTGCATGGTTAGTGGAGGAAATCAAGGAACGGATATTTTAGTTGATGTCCGTTTTTCAGATTTAGACTATTGATTTAAAAAATGTTATTTGGACTTATATAATTACGCTTATATTATATCAACTCACACTTCATTTATTATTGAATCAATATTAACCATATTTAATTGACTTACACATCTCATCTAATAATGATAAGCTTGAATTGCACATGTCCCGCATACATAAGGAAAATAACACAACACATTGCTTTAATATTTCTTTATTTAATTTAATTCGACTTCCAAGTCATTGACTGTCACTGTCTTGTAAATTGCACACACAAAATTAACAAGCGTTATAAAACTCGGGAGTCAGGAGAAAATGGCCCAAAAATTTATTTATACTCACAAAAATCAAAAGGACGGTAAGGGTCTTCTATTCATTCCTGCATAATCTCACCATTTGTTTCCTGTCATTCTTTGGTTAATTCCAGGACCTTTGCATGACATTCCCCAGCTAATTCAGATTAAGATTCCTCTCCTCCGCTCAAATCCCCTGTTCCAACAAATAACTTCAGAAACAAACTCAAAAGATTTCAGTTATATCACCAGTGAGATGTTCATTAAATGATAGGTCTAGAGTCGTTGCAGAGATTCCTCTGCCAAGCTCAGCACTAAACGGACCTCTCAGAGATGTAGAAAAAATAAATAGTTCTGTGAGTGTGCTCATATTAAACAGCCAAGAAGGTACATCGGAGTTAAAAGGATTGTCAGAGAGATCAAGAACGGAAAGTGATGTAATGTTTTCAAATGGAAGAGAAGGAGGGAGAGTACCAAGATTGCAACCGGCCAAATGCAATTCTAGCAGACATGGAATCATATTCATAGCTCGAAACAATTCATTTGTCGTGCTAGTAATATTAAGAGAATCCACGCGGAGATATTGAAGGGAAATCAGAACAGAGAGCCAGCTTATATCTCTCACTACAAGAAATTTGGCCTAAATCTACACTTGTTTTTGACAACATATGAAAAGTGTGACTTATTGTACATATAGACAATATTTTTTTAAATGTGTTGCTATTAATATATAAAAATGTTGTTTTATCTACTCAAAAGTGTTGTTTTAAATTGGCCACACCTATTATAGCAACACTATGAAAAGTGATGCATTAGCTTAAAAGTGTACCCTTTTGTTAAAAAATATTGCCTTTGATAATGGCCACATATGATATATATAGCTAAAAAAGTGGTGCCTTAACTTAAAAGTGTACCTTTGCCATATTGAAAGCAACATATTTAGAAAGAGTGTTGCCTGTGCATAAGAACACTTTTTACGTGGACCTAAAACTAAAGCTGTCTTTTTACCATAAATTTCTTGGATGTCTGACCCATAGTGATGATGAACCAGAGATATCAAGATACTGCAAATCTGACAAATTTCCAATTTGAGGAGGGACCATTCCAGCAAAATTTGCATAGGATAGGTCAAGGTAACGCAACATGCTGAGAGAACCTACAAATATTGGAATAGGGATTCCTTGGAAGTCATTGTAACTGAGGTCCAAGTGAATTAGATGTTTCAAGTATGTCAATGAAGGATTTATCTCACCACTTAAGCGAGATAATTCCGACATATTGGTGCAGATATTTGGTTGCTGGAGACCAAGCATTAGGATGTGACCAGTTTGATTGTCACATTGTACACCCGCCTAATCGCAGCAATCTTTCCCAACCCACGAAGAAAAGCAATTGCCAGGATCATTAAGGTCGTTTCTGAATTTAAGGAGGGCAACACTCTCTTCCTCAATGCAAAGACTAGTGCTAACATTTAAGGCTTGTAGCTACATAGGAAAATGATACAGCAAGCAGGAGGATAGGAGTAACAACATATTGGACGACGATATTTTTGTTTTTCATCCTTCCACACAAGGATATCTTATGGTATCAAATTCATCAGCGTAGCTTTGTTTAATAAATGTAGAGTTACATAGATCAGAATTGCCAAGAATATATATATATATATATATATATATATATATTCTCTTTTACCATTCCATCTTATAATTTAATTGGATTAAGTCCTAATAGTATATATCTGTTTTAGTTTTCTTCTCTTCTGCCAGAACTTTAGTTGGCTTGAGTTTGTATGCGACTTGGTCATTATTGGTGCACACATCGTCACTTACAAATGTTGCTTAAATATGCGGGGAAATTGACAAATGAAGCAATCAGATCAAGCATGAAAAAAGATTAATCGAGACATTCACGGAAAGGTCAAATTAGAAGTTTCGGTACCAAGTTCCAATTAGCAAAACTTGCAACTAGAGAATGGAAGTTATCAGTGTTCGTGGTCGGGCTGTTAACCGGATAAGAGAGATAAAGGAGGCTTAGAGATAGGGTTGGGAGGAAGCCAAATTGAGTCGATGTGGGCAGAGTAGCTGGGACTTGTTAATAATTAAACCTAAAATTTAGGTTAACTCAGCTTGTTAAAAGCTTATTGAGCTTGAGATAGCTTATAAGCTTATTTGATTTAAATATTAATTGAGTTTGGGAAATTATTCATTTCAATAAAATATTCCTTGGTTATAATTTAATTGGTAAAATGGATGAAATAGACATAAAGAAATGGATCTAAGCTTTATCCTTTTACAAATTAGGTCTCTCACATTTTATCAATATTTAATTTAGTCTTAACTTTTTTTTTATTCTATTTATATCCTTAATATTTTCAAAATGTTTCAATTTTATTGTTTTGATGTAATGTAACTAAATTATAACTGAAAACTAGGCATTTGATGCTGTGCTGTGATCACCAAACATTATAATGTGACATTTTATATCTTGTGGCTTTTTGACATTATAATTTGACCTTTATTTCCTCTTTTTCGTTTATGATTTGTGTATATTATATCAAAATGATAAAATTAAAATGTTTTGAAAATATTAGGGATGTAATTAAAATGGACAAAACTTTGCAGGTTAAATCCAAACTAAGTCGAAGCTTTACCCCTTTTTGTTTGACATAACTACTATTTTGATTCCAAAAGATTATTTCATCGATAAAATAGCCCTAAAAAGAAAACTATGTTTGCTTATGCCCTCAAAATATCCAATTTATTTGACAAATAACAAAAATGATTGTGTCATGTTTTATGCCAAGTAAATATGGTGGAACCACCATTTTAAGTCCAAAAAAATTGGGTGAATTTGTCAATGAAAGTTATTGACGTTTGGATGAATTTATCAAACGCAACTAATATTTGGAGGACTAGGAATGAATATAGTTTTTTTTTTTTATGTTTCACACTACGAAGGTTTACATCTAACACAAGACACAACACGAACACAAACACTGAGACATAGAAACTCAAAATATTACAGTAACACTACGACATATATATATATATATATATTGGACTCATGTTGATATTAAAAATTTGAAAAATAAAGAAACCAATTCAAGCGTGTTTGCAGGGTGTTCCAGCTACGTCTACAGTGAATTGAGTAGTGTATAGTGTCCGAGCTAAAAGTCATTTTTTTTAATTGAACGCGTACAGAAGCGTATCCAACACATGTCACTGTCCGTTGTCGACACATATTCAACACATGAACATCACCAGTTCGGTGTGTCCGTGCACAAAACAAATGAAAGTACTATGGTAATTTTGTAAATATATGATTTTATTGGTTGGAATCGTTGTTCGAATCTCACCATAGTGGATTAACAGGATTTGCGAAAAAAAAACCCTCCTCTAAGCCTCCCTGACTCTCTCCAATCTCTATCTCCCTCGTCACTCACTGACTACTCACTACAACTTCCCTCGCTCCCTCCGTCAGCTCAGCTCCACTTCCTCCATTCTCATTCCGCCGCCGCTATGCTTCCACTTCATCTTCAACGACACCCTCCATTTCCAATCGGGAACCAAATATATATATATATATGGAAGAACCACGTGCTGCCATTGGATTTGGCTGTGGATTTGCAGCGGCTTCTTCAACTGCATGGCATATTGTCTATTGAAGATCAAACAAAAAGAGAAAAAGAAAACGCAGGTAGAAAATGGAACCTCTTTTTTTTTTTTTCCTGGGTTTTTTGTCCCTTCGTTTTTGAGGGGGAGATTATTAGTCTCATATGTGCATGGTTAGTGGAGGGAATCAAGGAACGGGTATTTTAGTTGATGTTCGTTTTTCAAATTTAGACTATTTCTTTATAAAATTATTCGTAATTATAAGATGTTATTAAATATCGTATTGATGACACTTCATCCACTATTGAATAAGATATATAATCATATTTAAATAAGTCACATCTCATTAACAATTGAATTAGATTAGTTAACACTGGATCTATACACACGAGGAAAAATAACACAACTCATTACTTTAATATTTCTTTATTTAATTTAATTTGACTTCCAAGTCATTGACTGTCACTTTCTTGTAAATTGCACACACAAAATTAACAAGCGTTATAAAACTCAGGAGTCAGGAGAAAATGGCCCAAAATTTATTTATACTCACAAAAATCAAAAGGACGGTAAGGGTCTTCTATTCATTCCTGCATAATCTCACTATGTGTTTCCTGTCATTCTTTGGTTAATTCCAGGACCTTTGCATGACATTCCCCAGCTAATTCAGATTAAGATTCCTCTCCTCCTCACAAATCCCCTGTTCCAACAAATACCTTCAGAAACAAAAAAAGTTACTGAAATGGACACTTGACACCGTTCAAGCCAGGTAATTTTAAAAGTTTTATTCTTTATTTATTTGTTTATTTAAACAATTTAAAATACTGACAAAAAGGTTGAGATTCCTAAACCAGGAAAGCCAGCTTAGAATACAAAAGCCCCATTGGTAGCATGGCTGCACAACCTTGCCAAGTGTCAGCACAAATGTAAACCCGTTTCATTTGCCCATAGTTAATTGATCCAGTTAAACTCCAACCCACGGTTAAAGCATTCCTTCCACTTCACACCACACTTATTTTTTCCCCTTCCTTTTTAAACTCACCCAATTTTCTTTCCTTCTTCCACTGTTTCATTGTCTCTCTTTTCTCTATGATTTGGTAAACCACTTTAGGTAACCAGATTACTACTACTATAAACACAAAGAAAGAAGCAGTCATAGGGTCAATCTAGCAGAAGAGGGAACAGAGAGAGACTTTGATAACACATTGAAAGGCCATCTGTGTTGGCCAAAAAGGGTGGCTATTGGCATTGATTGGTATTGAGGCCCAAATGAAGAGGTCTCCTCCTGCAGCAGCATTATCTTCTTCTTGTTCATCATCTTCTTCTGTTGGGTTTGAATCTCCAAAAAGGAGGCGTAAGTGCCCAACAAGGACTCTGAAGCCACGGCAAAGCAACACTAACCAGAACCAAACCACTGGCTGCAGAAGAAGCTCAATTTACAGAGGAGTCACCAGGTTTTAAGTCAATTTCTTCAATTCTATTTGTAGTATTCTGCTAAATGGGTCTTGAGTTGCATTTGCATGTCTGTTAAAGTCTCTTGATCAACTTCAACAGGCATAGATTGACTGGGAGGTTTGAAGCTCACCTTTGGGATAAGACTTCTTGGAACAGTGTTCAGACCAAGAAGGGACGCCAAGGTAATTTGCTTTTGGGAGAGATGTTATTAGCACCCCTCTTGAGATATCCCTTCGTTACGGGTGGAACTAAAATGTTAATCCACCGCCTAAAAAGCATCCACTCCGTTACCATTGATGTGATGGTGGCTCCACTATTCTCACTTAACCATCACATTCATCGATAATTACTGAACAGGAATAGGTTGGATTTCAATTAGAAGAATGCTATTGAAATCGGGTGCCAACCTTTTTCTCAACCATTTTTTTGAAGAGAAAAGTAATTGAGACTCACTCTCAATTAATATTATCAATCTTTTGGAAAAATAACAAAGATTGAAACTCATTCTCAGACCCAATGTTTGAGATATCTATGCAAGAATGTCATAAATAATACTACTCTTCTTTTGGTTAGTGAGAAAACTTTGATAAAATTGAGCCCAGAAAAAAGAAGTTTAAAAATAAATAAAGTGAGAGAAAATCGAGGAGATCTATTATCATTTTGTTTATTGTTTTCTCTGTGTTTATTTTTTCTACCGGTAATTATTGTCTATTCTGACCTTGTTTTTATTCCTCATAATCTCTGTCATTGCAACGTTCGCTTGCACTATTGTGGCTGCTTTTAGTTTATTTGGGTAAGTCCCTTCTGCACTTGGATCTCACATACTCCTGGTCAACTTTTCAGTTTACCCAATTATTAATTCTAATGCAATATCCCTTTTTCGAAATTATTTTAAGGTTGAGAGAGATTCTGATCATGATGTGGTCACTTGGACCAAACTCTTTTATTTTCTTATTTATTTATTTATTTTTGTTTTGATGTAGGGGCATATGATATTGAAGAAACTGCAGCCCGTACGTATGATCTTGCAGCCCTTAGATATTGGGGAAAGGATGCAATCTTGAATTTCCCGGTATATTAATTTATTATTTTAAATTTATACATTTTAATATTGGAAAAGATACGTTATATCTAATTTCATTACTTAATTAATTAATTGTTGATGAACTTTGCAGATAGAAACATATACCAAGGAACTTGAGGAAATGGACAAATTTACCAGAGAAGAGTATTTGGCTTCTTTGCGGCGACATAGCAATGGTTTTTCTAGAGGCGTTTCTAAGTACCGTGGGGTGGCTAGGTTAGTTGCATTGTAATGACATTTTTGGCACATAATTTTATCTTGTTTTACTTTTCTTACTCTACTTTCACAAGGATTGGATCCGTAATCATGTACAAGAATTGATCTAAAATCTACATTACTGTAGTAATGTGCACATATCATGGTTTTTGCCATTTACATTGGGGGGTGTGTGTGTATATATAAATGAAATAAATAACATATCTTACATTTGAATAGGCATCACCACAATGGCCGCTGGGAAGCTCGCATTGGGAGAGTAAATGGTAGCAAGTACGTCTATCTGGGGACATTTGGTAAGTTCAATAAAAGTGCCTTGTGAAAAGGGAAAATATTGTTAAGTAGTTTATCTATTTAGGATTTAGTTCATTTTTATTTTCTTTATATAAAGAAGAAATTTTTTTCTTCTTATATTCTTTTCTTCTCTTCTAATAATCTATTAATTTTCTTTTTATAAAATGATTAACATGGTTAAATAACAAATTTAACATAATTATTGCAATAATGGTATAATTATGTGATTATGTCAACAATTAGAGACATTGTTGAGTACACCAATGGCAATCAGACAATTGGGCGCATCCGCGCATTTGTTTAGCACATCTGGAAGCATCATTTACCAAACTGCAGCTTAGAGAACTGGAAATTCACAAGCGAAATGTTATTTGTATTTATTATTTTTAAAATATTATGTTGATATATTCTTATTTATTATTGAATGAGGTGTAAATCTCATTTAATTTAAGACCATCATCTTATTCAATAATAAATAAAAATATATCTATATAATATTCTATAAAATATGAATATAAATAATACTACCCTTCTCATAATTGTTGAGTAATTGACAATTTGTAATTGCTTGTTTTTTTTGTCTGAATTAGTAATTGCCTTAAAGCTGGTGTCTTAGGCTGCACGTGTGAGTTGGGGTCATTGCATGAACTGTAGCTGCGGCACTATTGTCCACTAGCTGCAGTGTACAGCAATTTCTGCTTGCTGTATGTGAATCACATAAAAATAGAAACGTAATAATTAATAAAAAATAGAAACATGATAAAGTTACAGCTACAAGTAATAAGCAGCAATGCACGTGCATTTCCCCCTCTCCCTTCCCTTTATTGATGGGTTCAATTTGTTCAAGTGACCACACCGAGGGGCTGATGTGTACAGATAAGGGGAATGGCTGTTTCCTTTGCTTTAAGAAAAATATTATTTATATTAAAAAGATTAGACATGATATTAATTCACATATTATTTATCATTAAATGAATATAGACTTATTTAATGTGATCCACATCTTATCAAATAATGAATAAGATGTAAGTTTATATTATATTTCACACCCCATAAGGACAAATAACACAACTCTTGCTTTAATATGGTCAATTTGTGGATCCATATCCCCAATTCCATTCTTTTTGCTGAAATTTTTCATTTTCATAAATTGTCACCCATATTATAGATTTATTTGAATATGAACTTGATAGGAACATGTGTGTCTTGATCCCTTGGATTTCTTAAATATTGCTTTGCTGAGTTTTTGAAAAACAAATTGTCTTTCTCCCAGTCTTATCAACGAGAAAAACACGCCTAAATAATGTATCGCATTCCTATTATCTATGTATGTTTCACGCACAAAATGTATGTTTCACGCACAATTAGATGCAAAGTCCAATATAACATTTGACTGGATAGAGCGCTGCAAGGCTTCACCCCATTTAGGAGGGTACAACAAAATAGTAGTGTTACGTTTATAACAAACTTTACAATAACATTACAACAACATTCACAATGATATTTTATCTTTCAATGAAAATGGATATTAATGAATTACAAGACAAAATAACATTGAGAGTATTATTATAATGTTGTTATATAATAAGTTGTGCACCGAACATTATTTACAAATTAATCCTTGATTTTGTACTTTGTTCATGAATGATGACGCTCCACAATCTCCTGCCATCATGTCGGTCAAAAGTAATAGTAATTTAAAAATTTCAAATCTTGTAAGCAGTATTAAAAGTTTAAATTTGGTTAAATATTGTATTTTTAGCTATAGAAACAAAATAGAAAAGGGAAAGTTACATCAGGACTCAGGACACTCACTAACAACATCTAATATCCAAAAGTCCAGTAGTCACGTGAATTCTAATCTGGCTGCGATGCTTAAGCTATCAACTTTATGAGATTCTATGTCATTATCTGTTTGTAAATTGTATTCTTTCATGAATCGTTTAGTAATAATCTTCCAATTTGCAATTACTATTATTTTTTATTGTTAATCTTTTGGAATCGTTATTCTTTTTTTCTTTATTATTATTTTTTTTCGACCTTTGAAGAAACTCAAGAGGAGGCAGCTGAGGCGTACGATAAGGCAGCATTGGAGTACAGAGGAGTCAACGCAGTGACCAATTTTGACAAAAGGAAATACAAGGACCAAATAGCAAAGAGGAAAAGCGAGCAGTCCCAAGAAACAGATACAGTTCAGAAAAAGAAGAAGAAAAGTGAACAGTCCCAAGCAACAGGAACAGTTCCCAGTTTCTCTGAATCCGAAGCAGCAGAAGTTCTACGGACAACTAAACAAACCCCTCCTGAAAATCCCGAAACACAACCACAACCACAACAACAACAGCACCAGTTAGTCCCTCAAACTATGGAATCCCCACCAGTTACTACTTCTTCGGTTGTGGACAATAATATTCCTGACCAGGACCTACCATGGAGCTTCATGGACAGTGGTCTCCCTGACATGGCATTAAGCAAAGCTGACGATTTTCTGAGCATGTTCGACGGCGTAGACTTCGATGCTGACATTAGTTTTCTGTTTGGATCAGAGCCTACTGAGAGTGATTTCAGTTTGAGTGCAGTTTTGGACAGTATTGGCAGTGAAGATGTGTTGTGTGGGGGCTGCTGGAAACAAGAACAAGGTGGATGACATAAAGCAGAATAAGCAATCATCCTCTTCCTCCCCAGCTTCTTCTTCTTGTTCACAATCATCTCCAAGAGATACAAGTCCTTCTCCAAAATCTCCTTAGAAGGTGTCTGAAGAGCTGTTTGGAACCTTCCCAAGTTTGATGCATGGATGCGTGTGGGTGGACATTGGGTGAAGTGTGCACGTGTTCAAAACTTTCAAATGGTGTTTTGCTTTTATTTGCCTCCCTTAAGGCTCCATTGACTTCCATCTTGGACATTGATTTTAGTTTACAGAAACACGTGGTGGGTGCAAAAGGGGGAAAAAAAAGTGATTATTAGGTAAACTGCTAGTTAGATATATTTCCTTTTTGTGGGTAAACGATTTGGGTTCTCATTCGGATACTTGACCGTTTTGTGGGTAGTAGCAGTGGTGGTTGGAATTGGGATCAGAATTCTGACCTTTCCTTTTGGTTCATTTTATAGATTGCCGACCTGTAATGTGTATCTGAGTTTTGAAAAATTAATAACAGGCCAGTTCTGTGATGTTGAAGGGTAGCTGTAGCTCATAATATTAATAAGGGATAATTACATTGACCTCCCTTGAGGTCTATGCTTAACCCCTCTTGGTTTTTCAATTTGACAGCTACCTCCTCTAAGATTCAATGATATTTTAGAAACCTCCCTAATTTTAAATTTCAAATTCAAAAAATTTAAAATAATGCATAAAATAATTATTTTACCCTCACATATTATCCAAATTTCCTAACTTGACACTTGGCAATAGATAAAAAGTTGCATTAGAGAAAACCAAATCACCTACAAAATTATCCTTGATCCAAACTTGTGCATCCAAGAACCACCTTCAAATCACAAAATAAAACTCAAAACCAAGAAAAATTAAAAACACCAATTGACCAAACTTATGCATCCAAGAACCTTCTGATCATAGAAAAAAAAAAATCCAACCAAATAGAAGAAAAGAAATAGTACAACTTCCGCCAACCACCACAGGAACCACCACATCATGCATGCTAAGCCACCGCGTCGTCCATCACGACACCCACAAAATCGCGATCTTACTCCAAATCGCAGACCTTGTACTATCGTTCCCCCCTCCCCCGGGGCCATTGCCGTCTCATCGCTCAAACCACCGTCTGCCGTCATCCACAGGACCTGCCCTCCTCCACAACCATCGCGAGCTCTGCCGCCTTATCTCTATCCAGATCGCATGGCACCACCTCCGTCACACCGCAAGCGCACGAGCCACTCGCATCTGTCCCACCACCCTTTCTCCTTCTCTCTCCTCCTTCAGCTGTAAAAGGGGGTAAAGAAATGGTAATGGATTGAAATGGACAAAACTTGAATGATGATGGTTGAGAATGAATTTGTTATTGTTGTGTTGTGGGTGCAGGGGTGGAGGAAGGGTAAAGGAAAGGAAAGAAGGGTAATGTTGGAATTATGTAAAATATTAGACAATAAAGGAGGTAAGTGTAGTATTAAAAAATAAAGGGATAAATATAATATTCATTAACTTAAAGAGAAGTCAATGTAATTACCCCTATTAATAATGTCAGGTTCTTATATATCTTTGGGTTGAGCATTTGGAGTCACTATTTTTTTTATTTCCTGAGAAGAAAAACACAGGTGAGTTCTTAAGTTACGTAAGCTGAGTTTAGGATCATATAGTTCATAAATCTCATCTATTCAAAAATGAATCTAATAGTTATTATTAATTTCAAATAAAATGTGTATTTATATTTTAATATTAATAAATATTACTTTTATAAATAATTTACCATTTTTACCCCTTCTTTCTTACCCCATTCTTTCTCTCAGTTGTCTTAAGCATAAACCTAGCTACCACCACCACCTTCAAGCATAAACCCAGCACAAATGGCACAAAAGTACAAACACAATGTTCCTCAAATGATCTTTTTTGTTTTTCAACCACAAAGCTAAATGGTCTTTAATTTGGGTGGCTAACTCTAAAAGAAAAGGAAAGGAAACATCATCGCATTTTCAAAGTGAAAACAAAAGACAAAGAAAATGCAATTGCATGATTAAAGAAGCAGCCCCAAATGATAAGATGTAGCAATTCGAAAAACCTTTCCACCGCTTCTCAGCTTCATCACCTACTCCTCCAAGACGCGATATCAACTAGCTCCGCCTCCACCCCCAAAATGACAGCTACGACGACCCACTCTTTTGGCCTTGGGAGGAGGAGGAAGACAACGATGACTTCACTACCCAAAACAACCGACACAACCAAAATGACAATGGTAATGACTTCTTGTTCACGTTCATAAACACATCCTTTGTCTTGTACGATATTTTCTATGATGGCCAGATTTGGTAAGGAGTTGCTAGCCAAAGGAGCAACTGGTAGCCGATCGGTGAGGTGGTTGGGAATGAAAGAGGTGGAGTTACAGTCAAAGGAACAGAAAAAAGAAATTAAAATGAGGATAAAAGAATTATTTTACTATTCTTTTAACTTAAAATAACATACGGATCTTATGGTCCCAAACACATCTTGCCCCACTTAAAAACTCATCATAAAACACTATTTTCTAAAAGTTACTGAAAAGATTGAAACATACGCAGCTCAATAGATGTTAATTTACTATGTGCTTTTTAAAAACAACAGATGTTAATTTACTAAGTGCATTTTTATCACAATTCCATTAATATTCTTTCATAAAGATACAGTCAAAACTTCAAAAGAAACTCAAATTAATGACATATCGTATATACAATTGCAGAGTTAACTATATTCTAACTCAGCCCTTCAAAATAAATAAATAAATAAAATAAAAACCAAGCAATAATGCATCAATGAAATACAGATTACGACGACAAAGAACAAAACAATAAAATAATGTCCTCCAAAATATATATAGTTGACTAATTAGTAATTACATATTTAATATGTACCTCCAAAATATTAGATTTTCTATCACCTTCTCCTTTCACCACCAAAGAATTTGTATCTCCATAATGTCTCTATATTTCTGTTCCAGATGAAACAAACACTAGTGCCTATATGGCACACCATCCTCTACCTATGGTAAGCCATGTCACCTCAACTGTGATGTGGCTTCTTAACAAGAAATCAAAAACCCCTGCAGTTGGTGAAACTTGCAAGCTAAAAAGAATCAACCCAGGCAACAAACCAATGCCAGAAGCCGGGGTTGGTGAAAATATACTTTACACACGATGACAGAGATTATATGCACAGCACTTGCAACATTGTGGAGTGCCCTTGGGACAGCCACAAGCTTAGAGCATCAGAGGCAATAACCATTGGTTATTTGCATTACTCTGAACGTGCTAGTAAGAACCCAAACCCTGAGTTATCACGTATCAATGGAGGTGGTTCCACGTCTGATACTTCTATTCGTTGCATTGATTTGGAAATGTCATCCACCGAAAATGGAATGCTGTATCCATATTTAAAGGTTTATAAGAAAAAGCTACAGCCAATACCAAGACAGGCAATGAAATAGTAGAAGTCTGTTTGATTTCTGTTTTCATTTCTTGTTTTTAGCCTGTTTTCTTGTTTTTGCAAGATTTTGTAAAAGAAATAATGAAAACAAGAAATGTAAATAGGAAAAAAATTGCTTGCTTAAGTTTATGTCATACCTTGAATCATCATCTAATAGGAAAGAACTGCTGACAGCATTGTTAGATTCCTCAGACATCATTGCTCTCATGTTTGTAATAACCTGCACAATAAGGCGAGCTGTTCCACATTGATATATTATCACACTCATTGGTATATTCACTCTCTCTTTCTATTGGAATAGGACAAAATTTTGTGCACATTCAGCAAGAAAAATGCAATAAACAGGTCAGTCACACCAAAATTACTATTAACTTACTTCTGCAGATACACTGCGTGCCATATTTGTCATCCCAGTACATTGTACTGATCCTGTATAACTGTTGTATACTAAGAACCTGCAGGACCAAAATATCATACCTAGGAAGAGAATTAAAGCGAAGTATATGATCTTATGGGGTAGCTATAAGAAGGAAAGAAGGCACTCACAGGGCAAAGCTCCTTTGCTATTTCATTAAACGTCTTTTTGGGTTTCTGATGCATCACCTGAGATGTAAGAGTCGATTGTGAGATGAGTAACGTTGAATTGAATTTGAATCTGAACTTGAGTTTCTACAAAAAGTGATTCTTACTAGGAATCCAACAGCCTGCCTGATATGTTTCAATTCCTCCCAAGCTGAGCCAGCATACTGTACAAGACAGATTCAGGTGAACTGGTGAAGATATAGAAATGGGAAAAGAAGTTAAAGGTCTCAAACGGTTGATTGGTACTCACCTCATCTGTTGCCTCAATACACCACTTCTCTAATTCTCCCAAACCTGTCTTTACATACTCCCCATTGCTGAATGAACAACACTCACGACGCAACAGAAGACTATGGCAATTATCACATTAAATCCATCAAAATGACAGCATTCTAATTGAAGCAATTTGACATGTAATGCAAAGATATGTCACACACACACACACACACACACACACACACCCTGGCACATGAGGAGGGAGATTACCTGTTGAATAATTGAACAATAATGAAAGAGAATGTCTGAGTGAACACCTTGCAGACCAAGAATGGGGGCACCTATTTAGCCAGAACTTGCTTAATTAAGATCATATTCACACAATGGAGGTGCATACACTCAATTGTGAAACTTTAGAACTCACATAATTTGCTTTCATTATCTTTAGATAATTGTTTAAATTGTTCACAATACTTTGCCAGTGAGCAGCTAAAGCTTGTTGGGCAGCTGCATTAGCATGTGGCGTCCTTTCACTAAACTTTGCCGTGAAGTCTTTGGAGCATGCAGTGGTTTTATCACATCGAGAAAATGAGTGAAAATCCCAGAGGAGATACTCAAATAATTGCAAGTCTAACAAAGATTGAGGGACGTCTAGGAGCAATTAGCATATGAGAACTTCCCATATCTATAAATCTTTATCTGATTAATTATGTAAAGAAGAAAAAAATCTCTTCCAGTTAGCAATCTTCAGAAGTCACAAGTATCATGTGCTTGATATTCTATAAACAAATTTTGTTTTCTCATATGTGAATTTGGACACAACATTGTTTATGATTTTTAATAAATAACAGATAAATAACATGATATTCAACTAAAACCCACATATGATTGCATGTTGCTAAGACATCTTAATCATAGAGAAATAATGAAGTTTTGTTTAATAAGATATACCATTAATTTTGATTTCAATTTCCCATAGCACTTGTGAAAAGAACAATAATTATTAACAATCTACCTGGATACACAATCCAAGTAATGGAGATATCTCCCTTTTCAGATTGTCTCTTATCATTCATATAGTTTTTCAAGGAAGGCAGTGAGCTGTTGCTTAAACAGAAGAGCTGGATATTTTGCTTCCACTTGCTGTAAATCATCCAATCTAACAGCCCCTCGATTATTTACAAGTGACACTGCACTTTGGGGAGATGCTCTTCACCCCTAAATTGCAGAAGGAAAATAAATTTACATAAACATAAAAGAAATCTAAATTAACAGGTAAAAGTTGTTTAAGAAAGGATAAGCAGTTGCTTCATACTTGAGACATTCTTCCAAACATTGAAGATGATGCCGTTCTCCGCCGTTGGGTGTTAAGCTAGCTGCTCCACTTGCTTTGAGAGTGCGTTGGAGTAGCAACAACAAAGTAGATGTATTAGACAACCAATATGCTAATACATTAGTATTATCCTGTGCCTTCAATAGTGCAGAAATCACTGTTAGTGAAATATTTCTGGTGTTTTCAGAAATAAATAAGTACTTTTGTATGCAAAGGCACTTCATCATGAAAGGTATCAAATAATCCAGAAAGGAGAAAGTTACCCCCACAACTGAAGCAATTGTTTGAATGATACGGTCAAAGACAATTGTTCTTTCAACTTCAAATGATCTCCAGTGAAGAAGGCACTTGTATATCACACATGCAGCAACAGGTGTGCCCCCAGAGAATCCCAAATCTTGTGATATGCATTTGATCAACAATTCTGGTTCTCCTGAACCAGACAATCAAATTTTAAAAGGATGGCAATGGAGAAAAGGATTGAAATTCGTGAAGGTGATCTAATGTAGATATCACAGATACATATTTTTCATTTGCATCTAACTAGCCACTCACTTGCTGTTTCTCATTTAGAGATTTTTGTGGTTTTCCCTCAGATTCAGGCTCAGGTACATTTGAAACAAGAGTCAAATCCTAAAACACAGAAGAAAAACATTTTACAAGTCAAAATAAATAAATAAAACTTCCACAATGAATGTTCATCACAAGAAACAATTCTTCTTACTGATCCAATTTTTCCTCCACCATTTAAGGCATTTCCGTTTTCTGGTGTCCTCTGCATATTGTGCACAAAAATATCACATTAAATCTCTTGTTACATATTACAACTTCACACAATGACACTATTTGTTTCTTACTTGAATAATCACTGTCTTTGGTCTTGCAGATAGAGCTTTTCCAGTTGGAGACAGAGCCAAGGCTTGCTGACGAAGAACTTGATTTTCTGACTCTGCATTGGAGATTTTGTCTTCCAACCTAAATCATAGAGTGTTATTTAACAGAAAATTTAAATGAATTTTTAACAATGCTGGTGTAGATGGTCATGGGGAGGAGAGCTGCATTGCACATCCAGAGGCATGCTAAAAAATGCACAAAAACGAACAGATGCATGATAAACACAATCCTAGACTTGCTGACTTGCACCTAACATCTTAATCTTTTGGGATAATTGCTCTTTGAGAAAAATGAGATGCATTTTGGGAATCAGAATCTCAGAATGGAAGCTAATACCTGTGAAAATGGACCAAGGAGTATTGATGAACCCTCAAGACACCAAAAATTCTATACCCTTAAAAATAAATGGAAATAAAACCTCCCCTTTCTCCTTTATTTTCTTATTTTTAGGGTGTGTTTGGTTAGAGAGTAAAATTGGGATAAAAATTCCCCAAATGAGTATCATATGTAATTTTACACATAAAACTTATCTAGGATAATTTTACTCCACTTTCCTCCCCAACCAAATATACCCTTAGAGTCCGGTGAATAGTATCGTTACTGAAGAAATGTGACCACATAAACGAAAGTGCTTACCTAGACCCAACTAAAGAATGGAAATATATCACTGACTGGCAGTCCAATTCATGGAAAGTAACGAATGGAAACTTCACACTACCACATGGGATTTTTCTTTCTTCTCATGAAAAAGCATAAATCACATCTAATTAGTAAGAACTAGTGCAAACTAACTATAGATCTTTACCCCTCAAGATTTATACTAACCTTTGAACCATTTCTTGGAGCTGATCCACTTTGTGCTGATAATCGTCAACTTTTTTTACCAGCTCCACATTCCTAGCCTCAGCCTCAGCCTGAGCTTTTCTGGCCTCTTCTTTATCCTTTCTTTCTAATAGCAGTAATTCCTGTATGATAAGGAGAGTAAATCAGCATACTGAATACAATCCCAGTCATTTCTTGCCAATAAATTTTATACTGAATACAATCCCAGTCATTTCTTGCCAATAAATTTTAAGATTCCTGATAAAAACCAGTGATGCTTTTCTTTTCCCTCTTCTCTAGGTCCAGAGGTTAAATTGATCCTGAGGGAAAGCCCTGCAGGGAAGAGAGAAAAAAAAATCTATTGATAACTAAGGCATTGGCCTTCAGCAGCTGTAAGTTGAGGGAATGACTCTTGGGTGGGGGTGAGTAAGAGAGGAAGAGCTACAGTTTCTTCAAAGAGGTGGCACCGCTTCCACCCTCTCCTCCCCCTAGAGCCATCGATAAGAAACCAGAAAATAGAAAAACAAATTGGATAAAATAGTGCTTGAATTGACTCAGAAAGAAATGAAGTACAAGAGAATCAAGATTAGCACTATAGCAGCCTTCACTCCTATCCTAAGCCTTTTGGAAATAACAAAATGGGCTACCATTACCTCACTGTACCCTACAATTATACCCCTTCTGACAATCCTCACGCACACACCAGCACTAGACCTGCCAGCACACACACTATAGGAGCCCACTTGCAATTCAGTTACCTGAGGGCCCCACCCAATCAACATTCTCTTATCCTCTCTATAAATTCCCATTTTTGCCCCCATACTTTCTTCTTTTATACATTTGTATCTGCTCAGGAAAATGATCTCTAACATCATTATCAGTTTTAGTAAAACGAAGCTAGATGACTCCGATTTTAGTTAAACTCATGCCAGGATAAGCTGAGAATCAATCAGAAAAATAGGTAATGGCTAGGAGAAAAATTGAGTAACAAAGTACAAGCATTTATGTGATGTCAACTGATAGTTTTCTGCTTTTGTTAAGGAAAGCATCCATTTGCCTTTCCAACTAGAAATTTTCACAAGAAACATTCCACGAAAAAGAGAAAAAGAAGAAACAACATGTGGCTCCTAAATGATACGTAAAAGGTGTAATATTTATATAATCAAAGATTGATTACCTTCAAACTACTGACTTCAGTCATCAAGGAATTAACCTTTTCAGTATCTTGAATTATAACAGGAGTCTTCTTGATAACTGGAGGTGCTTCTTCAATGGCTTTCCGAGCTGCCTCATGCTCTTTGAGGACTCTGGCATTTGCTTCTTCAACTTGTATTTGCATTGCATGCAAAGCATCTTGTAACTTAGCAATTTCTTGTGTTTTTTCCTCCTCCAAATCAGTCTGTTAATAAGAGAAGAAAACAAGATTACCTTATGGCATAAAAGTTGCAACATCCATATGAGCGATAAAGATCACAATTTCATGTTATGTAAATATCTGATAATGAAGTTACTCTTAAACGCTTCTCAATTTGCAAACGCCATGTAAGTTCTTCAACACGCTTTTCTAGTTTGTCTTTTGCTTCTTTAAGGGCTCCTTTTCTCTTGCAGCCTGAATCAAATAATACAATTTGTTACTTACTTCAGTAGTACCTTGTAAAGCAATGTTTGGTACACTAGATTACATAAACACCATAAAAAGAGCACAATTCAAACCATTTTGAGCTTTCTAAGTTCCCTCCTAGCAACCCTTCTTCTCCAACCACACTGAGTAACAACAGCTGCCTTCTGCAGTCTTTTATAGTAAGAATATGCAATGTGCCCTCGCAAATGAGCCTGAAGAGATTATCACAAAAGATCATTATGGCAAGACAAATAAAAAAGTTGCACGGGTTACTTCTCAACTAAGAGTCTATAAACTATGATGAAGATCAGCAGAGCACCTGGATAAGAACAGCAGACTTAGTTTGCTTTCGAATCTAAATTCATCGCGAGCTTTCATAGCCCTTAACCCTGTCTGCAATGTGACTGCAGATGATCGTACTGTTATGTAAGATTTCCTGGCAATGTATCCTTTAAAGTTTTTCTCTATTTTCACAGCTGCTGCTTCACGTCGCAATTGCTCATACAGCTTCTGGGCCAATATCCCTATTTATTATTGAAAAGAACCATAAGAATATATAGAAAATATCATCATATTATGATAAGCAGTTCATATGTATGAACCCATATGTAGAAAGAAACATGCTTTAGTAGAAAAAACCAACTATTTTAATGCAGGATGAATTTTTGAATGCCATGAAAAGTAACCAGCTATGGTTTGATGACAATGACACATAGGCTCAACGAGTAAGAGACGAGACTTATATGTTAACACTAAAAGTGGGCCGTTGGTCTGATTAAAATCATTAATGTTTCCTTTCAAACTGTACATGCATTACATAATTCCCACAAGAAGACAAACTGTACATGCATGAGATTGACCTACAAGAACTAGAAAAGATGGAGCAAAAAAAAAAAATCAAAAGCAGACAACTCAACATACCTCGCAAACTAGATTGCAAGTGTATTACAGCTTGACACAGTTCAACAAATTCCTTGCGTGCAATATGAGTGCGTATTTGTCTCTGAATGATCCTGGCTGCATTTCCAAGAACTTCTGCTCTTCTTGCATCCAACTCAGCCATGTGACCAGCTCTTAGGAAAACCTTTGTCTTGCCTATCTGTCAAACCATAGTATATCTTGTATGACATTGGAGTTTACAAAGTCGGTCTAGATAGACTTCCTTGTGACATATTACCAGATGCAAAAATTAATCTCCAAGACAACAACAGCAGCAGCTAAGCCTTGTCCCACTAAGTGGGGGGCAGTTACATGGATCAAATGACGGCTTAGTGCTCTATCGTATATCATACTTATGCTTAACCTATTAACATTTAAATCTCTTCTAATTGTTTCCCCCATAATTTTCGTAGGTCCTCATCTACCCTCCATTTGATCCACTCTCCTTATCGAAGCCTCTACAGGTCTCCTCCATACATATCTGAAACCACCTAAGGCAAGATTCTACCGTCTTCTCTATGATAAGCGGCACCCCACTTTTCTTTTTGATGCACTCATTCCTAATTCTATTATGTCTAATGTGATCATTCATCTATCGTAACATTCTCATCTCTGTCACATGTAGCTTATCCTCATCTCATAATGAAAAAAAAAATCCATTTAGAAATTTAGGAGTCACTGGGAGATGTACAGAAATTATGGAAAGACAACAGAACTAATACTTCGAATGATGTGGATCAAACAAGCAGAACTGCTCTTCTGTGCCAGTAAGTTTATATCCAATCATCATCCCTGGACAAGAATGCGACATGATATAGAGAAAGGCTATTCCAAAGGGTTTTCGTAAGCCTCTAAAAACCATTTGGGCATTCTTGAGGCTGCAACATCATAACCATGCTCTTTGTTTGTCAAACAAATCATTTTCGCTGCAGGTGCCAAGCAGTGGACAGACTTCCATGTATTGGTTATAGAATAATTCTGAGATTGGTATACATTTGAAAGGTGTCATTTATTTAGGTAAGTAGTGGGGCTTGGCTGACTGATTTTGTCCCTCCCATGCATGCACCACCATAAAGATATAAAGTTACAAGAAGTAATTAATCACCTGAAAGCCTTTCATACCCATTTTATCCAGAATCTTTTGACATGCAACCTTGTCATCAAAGCTGAAAAAGAAAAATTAGAAATAATTAACCTGGGGCCTGAAATGCACGCAAGAGGTGAGAGTTAAACCATAGGCAAAGCAGTTCAGTTCTTGCTATAGAAATCAGAAATTTCTAACAACTATGTCTTGTAATAAAAACTGAAAACACACTTGCCAATTCAAAGAAAAAACAGAATAACAAGGAGGTGAAATTTACTTTCCATCTAGAACTTCAGGGGCAAGAACACCAAATCGATTAAGAAACTCATAAAAGGCCCATCTCGTAGGATATCCAGCACAGCTGATTCTAATTGCCTCAAGAACTCCCTAAAGAAAATAACAATCAACAAACAATAACCAACTGCAAAAGGGATCCAAAGACATCCTTCACATGCTAAAATTAAAGCCAATAATGACAAAGAAACACCATATACTCACACCACAGCGTAATTGTTGAATAATGTTGAGATTTTCAAAAATAGCAGGCTTGAGGACATTGTTCGGCTTCACACATCTGATATAGTGAGGTTCGGTTGAATTTAGGGTTTCCATCAAAGATTGAAGTTGTAACTGCATTTTCCAGGAGCATGTGTCACTTGTCACAGAACATAAAAGCAAAAGTTTCAGATACTTGAGACAGGAATGCCAAGGATTTGATTACAATGATTCATTAGAGGTTTATAGATGGCATGCACATCTATCTACGCAGCATCATCATGGTTTGTTTTCTTGGAGGGAAACCAATCTAAAAAGAAGTACAGAGAGTTGAATGCATGTAGAATCAAATTTTGACACCAGTATGTGCTTATGCAACCACCAACACGATCAAGCATTTCCAAGAGCAGAGATTATATTTATACCACTATACAAAAAACCTGGCTTTGAGCTTCAACCAGCAGAATATTCAATTTCGCCCATTCCAGTTATAGATGAACAATCATAGAGATATTCAATTGATAGTTAACTTCAGACTGTGAGCTCACAGTTCTCTGTCAGCATTGCAGTTATAGAAACTGGGATAACCATTTAGAAGATTATATTGTTAGGACTGCAATAACACCACATGTTTTTTTTATTATCATGGGGATTGCAAAACCTACCACTGAGATGTTCTGGTGCAAATGTTAATTTCACTTTGTGCTCTTTTTAAGAAGATTTTTTCTCATCCTTCTTTTGTTTAATTCTATGTCTTTCTACTAATTAAACCTTTTTGAATCTAGATGAAAATGCCCATGGCATTGAACATCAGATCCCTTTCTGTTTGTCTCCTCTTTCTTTCTAAAGCAAAGGAAACATCGGGTGTTTAGCTCCTTTATACAAAGAAAGCAGGCAAAAGCTGAAAGAAGTAACTTTATCCACTTCTAAAAAGAGCTCAGAAAACAAATACTAACAACTAACAATACCTTAAAGCGAGATCCAATTGAAGAGAACTTGGATGATTTTGAAGACTCCTCTGGAGAATGGGGAATAGACCTGCCACAAATGAGCATTTTGAGGCTGTCAGCAGATCCTGATGTTCAGCGACCACATAATCCTTGTTTTTGTCAAGAAACATATCAGCCTGATAAATCACCTAGATAAAGAAATATAGTTAAAAAGAAGATAAAAGATGTTCAAGCAACAGTTAATGATAAAACTGTCACGAAACTAGAAAAATGAAATAAGGCCAAATATATCTACCTCCCCTGCATAATGAGATATGGTAAAACTAGTCCGAGAAAGTTTTGGTTTGATAAAGCGCTTGTTATTTTTTAATGTCTGGTACAACTTCTGAGCAAATGTTTCATGTGTTGATTTAGGAAACATACTGTGTCAAAACCAAGCTGATATGAGCCAACAAAACTACAATGTCCAGGAAAGATCTGACATGGATATGTGTCCAACACATAGACACAGCATCCAATGGTGTGTCTGTAAGCTATTTCTAACAGAGAAATTACAATCAGCCACATACCAGGCCTCATCAAGGAGTGCAATTATTCCTCCAGGTTTCTGCAAAGATTGAATAACACAATCATCATTGCCCGAACTTGCTGTATAAGGAAACAAAGAGAGTATTTAAATGAAGTATGACTCAAGAAAAAATTATGGTTACACTTCAATAGGATTTGATAAGTTATGAATTTTCTGATAAAAAAGTGCATTACTACTCATATACTTCAAACAGGATAAAGCAAATTAATAGTGTAGTAAGCAATGGTAAATACCTTCTCAATTAGATCCAAAACATCTTGGTTGTCAACAAACTCTATGTAGCTCCATTCAATCTCTTCTTTGGAGTATTCTTCTTGCTCCATTTTAAACACATGCTGCAACCATTCAATCAGGGGGGAGGGAATATCAGAGAAAAATTGAATTGCAAAATATAGATAACATATTAGCCCAGAAATTACCAAACCTGATTAAAATGTTGTTGCAGCTTTTCATTTGTAAAATTAATACAGAACTGCTCAAAACTGTAAGAAAACAAATTTATCAGTTGCAAGACTAAAATGCCATACATGAATTCTGGATGAAAGCCATATAGTTTACCTGTTGATCTTAAAACTTTCAAACCCATAAATATCAAGAACTCCAATGATTGACTGTGAATTCAGATCTTGCCCAATTGAAAGATTAATCTTCTCCACAAGCCTAAAAGCAATAAGGAGTAGTTGTCCGAATAAGATACCTAGAAGAAATAAAATCTAGAGGAAGTATTATCCAATCACAAACTCAGTTTCCTCAAGAACAACTGATAACAACCTATATCCGAAGAACTATTGTGAGGTCATTTCAACTATAAATATTAATATTTTGTTTCTAAATTGACATTTATAGCTAATCAGCCATATTCACAATTGAGAATGGAATTTAGATGTGAATATTCAGTTGTTATGCAAGAACAGAACTGTTTAAAGTCTCCTATACAATACATTGATTTGAGCTATTGTCTTATTGTACTCTTTTTTTGTTCTCTATTTCATCAAAACAGTAGTTCACTATTTCTTTGTTTGCACTAATTCAGAGACTGGGTTTATATGAGGGATATACATCACACACAGCCCATACAGAAACAGTGCTACGGTTCATTACCAATCAAACAAACGTGAATAAATGGTTTTAGCCAATGCATCCCTGCTACCAACAGCTGCAACAGGATCAAGGGTTCTTGTAATAACCTCCTCAGGTGTTATCATCACACGCTTAATCAGTGCATCTTCCAAGCTCTTAGCATCACACCTATAATAATTTTGCATATTAAAATGTACAGAATATCACCGAACCCATAATGCAACAATGAATATGAAATTAATAAAAGGATTATATTGGGGGCATACTTGAGAAGTTCAGCAGTTGTACTAAGGTGGAACCTAGACTTCTCATCCTTGATGACAGAAGAATCAATCTCCTCTCCTTTTGAAAATTCAATATTTCCAAGGTGCAGTATTGCTGCAACAACCCTAAAAATTGCCTCCTGAAACACACTGCTAACATCAATAAAGCAACTTCCAGTGCAAAATTTCCATTCCATTAACAAAAGTGGTTCAAGAAAACTAACTTGCTCTTCCTCACTGATTCCAACAACATCCATTGCCCTTCGAGTTGCAATATATTCATCAGCATCATCAACTCCATCCAGTTCATAGCATTTGGATTGATTTAAGTAGTGGAAGGAGCTAGGACTTTCCAGCTTATACTTTTCTTTTTCCTGCAAAATAGTGTTACAGTGACTAAATAGGACCTCTATTAAGCGAGGATCCAATCATGTGGAGAAAATAAACACGATGGCACATTTTTTGATATCAAGAAGAGGATTTTTACCTCAGCTGGTGCTGCACATAGAAGGTAAAAGCAATGGTAGTTTCTTTCAGGATCTGAAATTTGACAAACACGGACCTTTCGAGCAAGTAAGTTCGTATGGCTGCCCCAGAGATCCTTCCCTTGTCGTCAAATTGGATCTCAACAAATTTACCAAAACGACTGCAATTCAATATCAGAAGAAACAAGACATTTTGTTATATCAAATATGATTTCTGAACAATAAAATATTTATAATCCATTTTTATTTATACTTTTTACATGGTTTACTGACAGTGGCTAACTACAATAGACCCACATAATAGGTCCAAACCTTCCCTGTAGACAGCACATAGCAGGAGCTTTATAGTACAAGCCTGCCCTATGTTATTTTATAGTGCAACATAGTATTAGCAAACAAAACTCAAAGTTCCAATATTAGTTATCGATGAACTGATCTGGCCCATCTTACTCAACCACCATTTCTGACCAGTTTCAATGAAGTAAAAAAATATGAAAACTTTCTCATCAACACGTGATATCTCTTTCTCACTCACTGAAGTAGAATAGTCACAATCACTTTCCCTAAACCATTATATGACGAAATCCATGCAGTTGTTAAAGCTCACCTTGAATTATTGTTCCTAACTGTTTTTGCATTGCCAAATGCTTCAAGAACTGGATTAGACTGCAAGTGATCAATACAGAAGCAATAATAAGGAAACAACTTCAATACTTTTTAAAAGCCTTACATATCTAACAAAAATTTTAAAGAATGAAATAATAAAAGAACAACTGAAAGTGTATTTGCGGCCTGTTTGGTTTTGGTTTTCAATTTTTTTTCATTTTCAGTTTTCAAGATTTTGTGAAGCAAAATATTGAAAACTAGTAATGAAATCTGAAAACTGGATTTTGTAGTTTTCACGATTTTAGTATTTCCTTCACAAAATTTGAAAAACTGGAAAAATTGAAAAGTGAAACTAAACAAACCCCTAAGGCTCTCCATCTTGAAAGACATGCATAGAGATGGAGTATCAAATAAAAAAATGCAGCTTCATTTTACTTCTAGAACTTCTTGTTCGACTGTTTGCCCTTCTACTCCAGAACGCCCCCCAATGTAAGCAAGATATCGCATAAGCATCTTTGTTGTCTCTGTCTTACCAGCTCCACTCTCACCACTAACCAGGATCGAGTTGCTTTTTCCCTCATTGATCATAGCCCTATCAAATATAAACATGAAAATAAGTAACCATAGTAAAAAGAATACACGAAGCCAATGACACGGACATCTTCAGTTACCTGTAAGCAACATCTGCAACCGCAAAAACATGGGGACTCAACTCTCCAAATGCAGCTCCTTTATATTGCTCCATCATATGTGTATCATATAGATGTGGTAACCTTTGAAATGGGTTTAATGCAATCAGGATATTGCGGGTATAGGTCTACAACAATGTTGGAGTAGTAGCAGGTTACTTATGCTAATCTCAAAAAAAATTTCAGCAGTCACTGAAATGATAAAATTATTTGTATCTTACATAGATTTCATTGAGTTCATATCTAGTTGCCAAGTTGTCCACGACTCCTGGCTCATGCAAGCATGACAGTTTTGTCATGTCATCTACTCCTCCAGGAGGAGCTTCATTATCCTTCAGAAAAACCTTTGAGATGTTTGTGACAACCTGCAACCAGATTGCCAGGCTTTCAAAACATTATAGAAAGCCAGAGGCTGTTTTGTCAAGTTACAGGTCAAACAAAAAGGATGTAGTCAAATTGATAATATAAGGAATATGGCTAGGATTTCTGTAAATAAAGATATTAAATAAACAGCCAAGGCACATTCATAGAATTACATAGTAAATAAGACATTTATGCAATTCCTGAGAGTGACTTAGCCCAGCTAGCTTATCAGAGAATGTAACGGTACTACTAAATATACAGTTGCAATAACCTAAAACAATATAAAGAGTAAAGGATCTATGCAAACAGCTCTCTCTCTCTCTCACACACACACAGAGACAACAAATTATTTGACTCATTGTTTTCCCATCTGTGGTCTGAACATGCACTTCTTCACCGTTGATTTTAGAAACTTCCCCACTAGTCCATGCTTCCACTGGATCTTCAACCCAGACATGAGAACCTACAATGATGTTCACTGGTGCAGACTGCAACAGCAAACACATAGGGCATTCAAAACCAACATGTAAATCAAGAGAAACAGTACTGCCATTCAACAGTATCAAGCAATAGCAACATACTAGTTTTAAAAGTAGATAAACATCTTATAAAATCGATATTAAAAAGTACTTTTGCAATACATTATATGGTATTATATTTTCCTAATAACCTTAATAGTCCCAGAAGACATACACAAAATTGTATAGATAAAGTAGTTGTCAACAGCAACGACAACTAATATAGCCATATAGCTATATACATGTTATTGCTTTTAGCCAGGAAATGTGCTCACTGTGAACCCTAAACATTCAATATACAATAGTTGGGCAATAACAAGCAACACAAGAGGAAGAATGGAAAAAAAAATGTATATATATATAATCAACAAACAAAAAGATAAAGTAACAAATGCTGCTACATAAAATATTAATCAAATGGAAAATGATCATTTTAAGAAATCCAATAATTTCAGGGAGATTCCACCACAAATTACTATCACTTTTGAGATCTGTCAGAATACATCTTGATGATCAAAATGTTGAAGTTACCGGACTTTTTTTCCAAAAAAAATTGGGTTGGTGGCAACGAGAGTGCTTTGGCCAGCTTTTGCATCAACCAAGACTCCGTCCCAAGCAGTCTAACACCTCCCACATCAGCTTGATCAAAACAGTAAAGATCATTCTAAGCAATCTATTCAAATTAAGGAGATAGTGCACAAATTATTATCACATTTCTGGTCTGCTAGGAAGAGAATTTAACATTACATATTGATAATCAAAATGTTAATTTTTTTTTAGGTTGTGCGATAAGGGTATGATCCGACAAGCTTTGCCAACAAAGACTAACATTGGCACGATGCATTTAGGATAATCAATATTCAAGTGTACTCAGCAAGGTCTTTCCAAAGCCCCAACAGCAATTACAACCTCATCTGTGTAACATTGAGCGTATTCTCTGGTAAGATTTTTGCTGACCAACATTAAATCCCATCTATGTTGCATGAATACTGGTACAGATATGGGTACGGGTACGAAAATTTTGGAAAAGTGGAGTACGGGTACATCTATATATATATATATATAATATTAAAATCTGATAAATTTCATACGATGAAAACTAAAATTTTAACATAAAACAAGTCAAAATAATTCAATATTAAATTCTATTTTTTAAAAAATTTAAATTTAGGTAGGGGAAAGATTAGGGCTCAATGGTAATAGAAAAAAGGAAAGAAAGGAAAAAAGGGAAAAATAACCAAAAAAATACAAAAATTCACGAAATAGCGTACCAGGCTTGGGTACCATGCCCACGCACCAAGCAATACCCAAATTTTTTTTTCAAAAATAAAGTCATCGAGTACATACCTAGGCATACCCAGGTACCCATACTAAGAAAGTACTTGTACGACTACTTTTGCAAAAATGGAGCACTCATGCTTCATTGAATCTCATACAATATAAGGTGTTATAGATGTGCAATGAAACTTTCCCTTAAGCTTAAGTGATACTTTCTTCTCACAAATAACACCTTGTACAGTTATGCATGTCATCCACCCAACTTGAATTTACATCTCGCTCTATTTTCTCATCAATTTGGACGACAGACCCAAGGTACTTAAACCAAGTGACTAGTGAGATAGTATGAACATTTTCACCTCTAAGTTAGCATTAGCACACCTCCAACTAAACTTTCATTTTGTGTACTCCATCTAACCTCTACTTGAATGAAAATATTCATTGAGGAACCAATTTTTGGATATGTGCAGTAAACACTTTCAAGATCACAATAACAAGATATGGGCTCAAAGTCAATCATTGGAACAATCTTATATCTTTAGAAGCCTCAACCAAGACTTTGGGGTTCCAAAAGTTGAACCAAACATATAATAAGCCAAACTAAGTTGTGGGATTTTGATAAATTATTTTGTATATATCACGTTCAACATCAGTAGTCTTAGCTTAATATTCTTGTAGTTTTGTCAAATGTTTGCAATTACATTCAAAGACAAGCAGCAAGGTTAGCATTCAAAATCATTGTCACACAATCAAGGTATACAGTAGATTGGCATTACTGGATTACTATGAAGCATGGAAGCAACACTGACAATCATTGATAGTCACACATATGTTGCCTCACACCTAACACTTACCACCTGTTTCAATAATTCAATGTGATGGAAAAAAAATAAGATAAAAGCAATAATTTTGAAATTCAACATGTAGTCAAAAGTTGAGGAGGAAACTGAATTTTCACTTCCTAGAGCCTTTTTCTCCCTTTACTCTCCCTTCATCCAAATAAGAGAAAATTTCAATCTTCCATTTGTTTTAATTCCTTTTTTTTTTTCTCTCAAACCAAAAATCAAGTTATGGTTTTGCCAATTTAATTATAACTTGTATAGTTTGAAACTGCACCATGCATGAACAATTTTGCAGAAATCTGTTCCTAAATTCAAGTAACAGACTGTAGATCAGTTTTTTTTTCACTTGATTGATATAGATTACTACTTTTTTTGTTTCATTGGAGGTGCAAGCACCTGGGCAGTAGAAGCAGAAAGGTCACATCACATAGGATCAAACCTCTAACATCACTTCTCACTAAAATCATTCAAATACTTATCTACAAGCTCAAACAGATAGTTTATTATCAGCATCCTGACCTTGACACTCAATCATCCTAGCTAAGTCAAATGTATTATATAATATTTCTATTCTGTAGCATCTGAACGAGTGGGATGAGCTCAGGGTGAGGGTTTTCTTCAATACTAATTAGCATCCTCCATAACCAACCACTTACATGTATAGCATTTGCCTCATTCTGATTCATTTTTTTATCACCTATAAGCACAAAAGCATGACAAACACAGCTGCTTTGAGCTTTCAAGCAAGTTTCATTTTACAGTAAGACTTGGGGAATATTACCACTTATATTATTGGCAAAATATGCTGAATTTTAAGAGAGAACACTACTGTGAAGTGATAAAGTAAGGTATATTCATTCACCCTTACATGAGCAAAGTGCATCGTAGTGATAAGTCACTAAATGATTTTTAAAGTAAATGCACCTTCACCTTCTCACTTTACTCACTTCAGGGACAACCTCAAGCTAGTCTAGAATAGCTTCTTTTTCCTTTTTCTTTTTTTCCCAGATTGTAAACACTTCTTTTATACTTTAAGAGTTTAATTTTGATAAATTGATGTATGATAATAATTAAAAATAACATTTGAACCTTCATTCGATCAAATACTTCCATTTGCATGACCTTTTACCTAGTGAAGGAGAAAGTCAATCATGTAACAATATATAATTAATAATAATGCATCAAAATTAAATCCAAATTTTATTTTCCCTCCAACTCCAGTGACTAATCTTTTTGTAGTAGTCAACTAAATTCACCAACTTCTACTTCTCATTTTCGCTTATAATATGAAATTGTGGCACTCCCTATACAAAAATACCCGAATCTCCTTCACCACTAACATTGCACACGATCACCTAGCAATGCAAGGACCCACTATCACAATTTTTATCACTTCTTTTGAAAAAAAAGATTCAAAATTCCGAGAAACACGAACCGAACGTCGAAGAAGTTAGTTATTAAACAGAATCACACGTCACAATCACAAAAAAAGTATACACTTTAAAATCAACGAAGCTACGAGTCCATCAGATTCAACGAGAGTCAAAGGGAAAAAAAATCAACAACCGATCAATAATCAGCACGTGACGGAAAAGAGTTACCATGGCGATCAACTCGGAGCGATCAGCCGGGTCAACTCATCCGAGACCGAACCGAGCCGAGCTGGGGAACGGAACTCGGCGAGTCGGATCGGAGAGTGAAAGGAAACGGCGGCGTTTGAAGTCCTTAAACGGAAATCGAATTGTGAGAGAGAGAGAGAGAGAGAGAGAAGGTGAAAATTTTTGAAGCGGTGGAGAAAACGATAACGATAGTAATGAATGAAGGAATAATAATCAGAGGGAAAAACAAAGTTATGTTTGTGACTGTGTTTTAATTTGGTCATAATGGAAGGGGGAAACACTGTCGCAATGTTTGAGGCTTTGAGCTGCTCCTGTCTCAATGGTTGCTGCTGCGTCTTTCTCTCACAGTCTTATTTGTTTATTTTATTTTGAAAAGAATACTTTAATTTAATATAAATTTTCCATCGAGGATTGGATTGGATTGGATTGGATTTGCTCTTCTTATTATGAGATGGTATTGGCTGGACATTTAATGAAAAATGGAAATAGACAGTGAAATTATGCATTTTGAAGAAATTCTCGCATGTTTCTTAAAGACAATTAATGTGTGCTCCACATTAATATTCAATCACACATTTTAATTTATAGTATTTAAAAATTATGTACAAAAACTTAATCCGAATGGTTATAAATACCTGTTGAACATAAATTAAATATACTCTAAGCGTGTAAAAATTTCTCATGAATTTGGATGTATATTAGCAAAACTATAGGCTTGTGTTTGGATAAGATTAGTGTTATTTACACTTCAATATCACATATACAAGGACCCTACTCACAAAATATATGAGAGTCACCAATTATTATTTTTTTCCAACTTCTTCTCTCTTTCACTTTCTCACAACATGGCGAGTGTCTATATCAATTGAGGTGTAAGAGATCATTTCCCTTTAAAGAAAATATCTGTGTGCTTGTTACTTCCTTCCTCCTCTGCATATATTCTCCACCTATTCCAAGTATATGTATTTGTTCTAAAGATTAAGATTCAAACTTCATATTTTTATTCTAATGAATTTCAAATTCAAATTTATGTAAAATGTTTTTCAATTTCTAAAATGTCTAATATATGTTTTACATCTTTTATCCAAAAACATTCAATTGTCATAAGGTCTTCTTGATTACTATTCAATTCTCTTGTCTGAAACAATTAGATTTGGGGTATTGTGAAAAAAGTTTATTTAAATCGTGATTTTTCACATGAGTGTTATAGGATGTCATTAACGTTTAAAGCTAAGGCACTTTTGCGTCCTATATGTATGATGATGATGATGCAATTTGCCATAAAATTATAGATGAAATGTTATCAGCGTTGAATTTGGGTAAACGATATTGACAAAAGAAGCTTATGGCTATAATTGGAAGAATAAAAATGGAAGAAGTGACAAGAAATGACAAGACCAAAGTTAAGTAACTATTATTTAGAAATAATTTTAGAAGAGAGAATAGTATGGCTAATGAGGGCATTGTGCCCTTCCCTTCACTCAAAATAAATTGAGTTGCCTCAATGGCATTTATGCCACCTATGTCGGGCATAACAAATTTGATGAGATTATTGGGTCTAAGAGTATTGTGATAGATGAGCTCCTTTATCATTGGTCTATATTTCTATTGATTGATAATACTAGCCATATAAATATATACTATTTTTTTAATTGAAATGTTACATTTTTCATAGTGTTATGTCTGAAAATTTTCTTAATTTAAAATCTCATTTAAATCAATTGAATAATTTTTGGATATTATGAAAACAAGTTTTTTTATCCATGCGGTGCATGGAATTTTATGCTTAGAAAATTTAAAATTTTGACAAATTATATATATATATTAAAATTTTCATTGAATTAGAATGTATTGATTTTGAATAATTTATTATGCAATTAATTTATCAAAATAAATATCTAAAATATTTTTAAAAATTTTACTATATTAATAAAATGAAATATAGATAGTAACAGTTATTTATAATAATTATTTTTGTAAAAAAATTACAAATTTTTTTAGTTGTTTATTTTTTAATACTAATATTAATATATATATATATATATAATATTTGTTAATTTTGTATATAAATATCATAGAGAACATAAATTACTATAAATAATTAATAGTAACAAAAGAATTTTGTGATGTTATAATAAAAATATGGATTAATATTGGCAGTTGAAAAACATAATTTTTACTTCTACTTATTTATTTTCTTAGTATAAATAATAATTTAAAAGGAATGTATAACTCAATATTTTATATTATTATAAATCATATATATTTTATTTTATAAGAAAATAATATTTATAATTAATAAAGGGTATTTAAATCAATAATAAATTAATAAGCATGAGAAAATGAACAATTAATGAAAAATTTAAAAATAAAGTGTAACTTTTCTTAAATTTATAAGGGAGGATAATGTATATTTTCAAAATAGAGGGGAGGATAGTGTAGTAATACTATCTTCAAGGGATGGGTCGTATTTTATTCTTTATTTTATAGAAAAGAGGAGTGTAGGTTTTAGAACTAGAGATGATCAGAGTGTAATAAAGTCTTCTCTCAAGGAAAAGATTGTATTTTACTTTCTCTCTTATCAATAAAGTCGTTTTATTTTATTTGAAGTTAGATTTAGAGGAATCATGACTTGACTTGAACTTGAGCAATGAATTACCAGGATTTTATGGCCTCAAATTGTATCTGAGCTTTTGAAATAATGAAATGATTGTGCATGTTTTTTCCAACACATGGTCTTCCATCTCTTATTCATACATTCTTGCTTTTTTTTTTCTCTATCAAAGTCCTTTTCCATTCAAACATCACCACCATATGTGGATAATTTTGATAACTCATTGATCGACTCTTGTGTTACGATGAAGTTGAATGATCATGATCACGATTAAGGTCCTAAGCTATGCAAACAATTTGTTTAGATGCTAAACTTAAATGAAAAAGCAGATGATAACCAAAAGACAATGTCGTCCCAAGCACTCCAACTCAATTATCAACTAGGGCAAAAAAAATTTTGTTGGTATGAAAGCTTCAAAATCCAAAGGGTTAAATGCGAGCAGCACCAATCTCCCTTGGACAAACATACCAAAGAAGATGAGGAAAAATTTGGTCTTAAATGCCTTTACATCAATCATAAGCACCAAACCAAGAAGAGTCACATACGATAAAGATCCATCGTAGGCGAAGAACTAGCTGAGCTAAAAAACAAAAAAAAGTGTTTAGAACAAAAAAGAGTGAAGGAAAAGGCATGCTGGATTAAAAACTCAAAAAAAAAAAGATTTAGGCAAAAGTTAGAGCCAAAAAAAGAAAAAAAACTCACTAAACTGAAAAACTAAAATGAAGTATAGGCAAAAGTTAGAGCAAAGTATAGTGCAAACTAGATTGAAAACCTACAAGAGTAGTCTAGGAAAAGGTGTGTCACTTCAAATCAAGCAAAAAATGAGCTTACGAATGATGTCAAGCTTGGGGCAATTGAATGATTATTGATCACAAGAGTCATCCTCACAAAAAAATAAAGAGCCAACAATCCAAGGCATATTTGTTGTATAGCAATGGATCACAATCTTGGTCATGAATTGTAGTCTGAGTAGCAAGTAATCTATGAAATGAGTAATCAAATGAATTCTGCATTACACATCCCTTACACCTCATTCTAATCCTCTATGCTCTGAAATATCACGCATTTTCAAATTCAATCCCTTCAGTTGACCTCTATCTCATCTCTATCTCTCTTTCCTTCATTATTAAATCCTCATCATGCATAATAACCAAGACATCATACAACAAGTCAAGTCAAGGTTTAGTTCAAAAATGAACTCGCTAGATCGAAAACCCATAAAGATGGTCTAGGCAAAAATTAAAGCAAACACAAAACAAAGAATGAAAAAAGAAGAAGAAAAATCCAAGAAAAAGAAGAAAGTGAAAAACTTGCTAGATTGAAAATTCAAAGGGTACTAGGAAAAAATTAGAGCAAAAAAATAGGAAAAAAAAGAAAAAGAAGAGGTTTGCTCATTCGAATCAAAGATCTCAATCTATACAATAGTTAAGGCAATCGAAAAAGAAACAAAGTCCAAAGCATGACAAGGTTAGGAGCTGAAGATGAGATCAATGGGAGTTGGAAGCAAGAAGAAAAGGGGAAGAGGAGAAGAGAATAATAAAGCAATCAATTCTCAATATAGCTCATCTTGGATCAAACAAAGGTTTTCCAGGAATTAATGTTTGGGTGCCAAAACTAGGGCAAATTTCTCATCATTCAATAATCCAGGTTTCATCATCATCGTATCATTCATCATGCTAGGTCATTTAGGTTTTATTAGGACGTGTCATTATCACCATTCATCATACCATCAATATTTTCCATGCTACAAACTAGGACAATTTTTCTGTTTTTTTTTTTTCCTAATCTCTTTGTGGACTTATTTCATCATGTTAGAACATTCATCTTTTGCATCATTAAATCACCCAAGCACAATTATCATAGTCACTCCATCATTCATCATTACATAATCGTCTTTAAGTATTTGTTTTTTCTGACATATCACATAAGCAAGCATTCACATATCGTTCAT